>PVHP010030635.1:0-21561 GCA_004024765.1 Zapus hudsonius | reverse complement strand
AGAGAGAGAGAATAGGCACACCAGGGCCTCTAGCCACTGCAAATGAACTCTATATGCACGTGCTACCTTGTGAGTCTGACTTTATGTGGGTACTGGGAAACTGAACCTGGGTCCTTAGGCTTTGCAGGCAAGCACCTTAACTGCTGAGCCATCTCTCCAGCCCCAAGTTTTTTAAGAAAAAAAAAACTAGTTTGAGACCAGTCTGAAACTACAGAATGAGTTCCAAGTCAGCCTTGATTACAGTAAAACCCCATCTTAAAAACAAAACAAAACCCTCAAAAAACCAAAAACAGGGAATGGTGCCTGAAGATCACTTTAGGTTGTCCTCTGGCCTCACACACACACACATGTACCCTCCTAATAATAAATCTAACAATAACTGAACAGGAGCAAGGCCATTGGAGCGGTAGCCTGCCCGGCCTGCCCTGCTGTGAAAGAGACGGTGAGCGCAGGGAAGCCGGGCCATCTGTCCTTCCAGCTCCTTCACAGACACCTCTTCTTTTGAGCCAGTGCCTCATGTAGCTCAGGCTGGCCTTGCTGTGTAGCTGAAGATAGCCCACTTCTGTTCCTCCTGTCTCCCAGCATGCCCAACCACACCCAGGAGTTTTCTCAGTGCAGAGCTGGCATGGAAGCGAGGGCCTCCTGCCTGCCGGGCAGCACTCCACCACTGAGCTAGAACCTTCCAGCTTCATCCTGCACTGAGCACCCCCATGAGGAAGGTGACCCACCCCATGCGCTATCTCTCTCTAGGAGCTGGGAAGCCTGCCCAAAGGAACCTGAGTCCTGGCTTAATTGTCAGACCTTGTCCACATTGGCTCGAGTCTTGGCCGACGTCTCCACATACTGAACGCCCCACTCTTCCGCTTTGCTCCGGGCCTCCTCCACAGGCACCTGCCTCCGCTCCTCCAGATCGGACTTGTTTCCCACAACCAACAGTGGGATTTTATCTTCTTCAGCCTTGACGCGGAGAATCTGTTCCCTGCAGGAGGTACATGAAAAATACAGCTGCTGAGAAACTATAGAAGAACGGGCCTCAGCAGTGCATTGAAATGAGCAGGCCTTGCTAGAATAAGGGAGATTGCTCCATTGGGGAACACAGCCACTACAGTTCCTCAGCCAATCAGAAACAGGATTGCTGGGCTGGAGAGATAGATAGCTCAATGATTAAGGCACTTGCTTGCAAAGCCTAATGACCGGAGTTCAATTCCCCAGTACTCATGTATAGCCAGATGTACAAAGTGGCTCATGCAAATGGAGGTCATTTGCAGTGGCTAGAGGCCCTGATGTGCCCATTCTCTGTCTGTCTCTCTCTGTGCAAGTAAATAAATAAATAGGATTGCCATAAGACCCAGCAATTCCGCTGCACGAGGACCTGGGTTTGGATCCCCAGCATCCACATGAAATGCCTGCATGGTGACACATGTCTAATTCTGGCACTGGAGAAGTGGTGACAGACTCCCTCAGGTGTGCTGGCTAGGTAGGCTAGGCTCAGAGAGTGACTGAGAAAGATACTGGACTTCCATCTCTGCCTCCCACGCACCTGCACACATGTGCAGCCACACAAATACAAACACATGCACACACACTACATGCACACACACACCAAAAGGGTCAATTTTATGTTATATGTACATTAACACAGCAATACAAGTGGAAGGCTGGGAGATGGCTCAGTGGTTAAGAGCACTTGATGCTTAACTGTGAGGGCCTGAGACTACTTGAGTTCAAGTCCTCTAAAACCCATGGTTAAAAAGAAAAGCTGGTGTGATCACGCGCATCTGCAACCCTACTCCATGGAGGGTAGAGTCTCGGTGGTGCTCACTGACCAAAAGCCATAGCTCTGGGTTGAGGGAGAGACCATCTCAAGGAAGTATGTGGCTGAGCCATACAAAAGAACAGCAGAGTTATCCTCTGGCAGCTGCATGCACACACATGCAGTGCATGCATCGCACACACAAGCATGCACCACACCACACATACCCTACAGGCACCTGAGCCCTGCACGGAGCCATTGGCCCATCGTGTGGAATAGCTCTGTCCCTTGTCAGAGGCAACAAGATTGTTGAGATGATTTGTGTACAGAAATTCTAAAACAGGGACACCCAAAGAGATGATAGCAATGGTGGGTTAAGATGTGCCAAGAATCAGGAAGTTCCAGAAAGCCCTTCAGACACAGTTCTTCCTGATGGCCACACCTGAACTCGGCCGTGGCTGCGAAGGACTCGTGCTCCGTGATCGAAAACACCAGCAGAAACCCTTCCCCGCTCCGGAAGTAGTTGTCCCGAATGGCCGCGTAGTCCTCCTGGCCAGCGGTGTCCAGTATGTCTATCTGGACTTCTTCTCCGTCCAGAACCACTTTCTTTCTGTAGCTGTCGGCTTTGGTAGGTTCATAGTCTTCTACAAACTGAGGGAAGAACACGATCAGCACTGAACAGAATTTTAAGGGAATGAAATCTGCCCCCCAAACTGGCTTCTTTGCTTATAACCAGCTAAGGATCCTGGAAGTACCACACTGTGTACTACACAGCACACAATAAAATAACACTTTGCCAGGCAGGCATGGTGATACACACCTTTAATCCCAGCACCAGGGAGATAGTTCCCAGCTAGCCTGGGGCTAGAGTGAGCCTGAGCAACAGCGAGATTCCCCCCATCTTGAAAAAAAAAATAAGGCTTTATGTAACCCTTCATTTCTTTTTTGTTTGAATTTTTGTGAGCCAGGGTCTCATGTAGCCAGGTTGGCCTTGAACTTGGTATATAGCTAAGAAAGACCTTGAGCTTCTGATCTTTCTGCCTCCACCTCCCGAGTGCTTGGTTCACAGGCATGTGCCACACACCCGGCTCATGCAGGGCTGGGGGTGGAACCCAGAGCTTCCTGCTGGCTAGGTAGGCATTCTATCAACTGCCCGATACTCCAGTCCCAGAGTCTTCCTTTCTCCAGAGCTCTCGATTCCACAGACCACGGGGGCAGAGAGCCTTATGTTACAAGGGAGAAAACCAAGCCCCGAGCAGAACACTTGGCAGAAATATTGTCAATTCAGTATAAAATCATCATATAAATACTGTGAAAGGGTGAGACGTGGGGGCTCTTGTTCATAATGAACAGAAATAGAAAAGCTATCTGAGGGGCTAGATGTTAAGGTGCTTGCCTGCAAAGCCTAACAACCCAGGTTCAATTCCCCAGTACTCAAGTAAAGCCAGATGCACAAAGTGGTATATACATCTGGAGTTCATTTGTAGCTGCTAGAGGCCCTGACGTCCTCTCTCTCTCCTTATAAATACTTTTTAAAAATCCATCTGAAAAGTAATTTGGTAAGGAGAACCTGGAGGCTAAAGTAACTATGTAACCACAATAAAACTCCAAAGGGTCAAAATTAAGCTAAAATAAGGGCCTATGAGGACCTGAATCGGATCTCAGAACCCATCTAAAAGAGCAGTGTAGCTGTGTCTTTAGTGAGGCAGAAGAGGGGAGAGGACACTTCCTCCTGTACACATGTGCGCATGGGGTACACCCACCTGCACACACGCACACTATCCATATACATACAACACACCACAAAAGTTCAAAATCACACACACACAGAGTTAAAAATGAAACTACTCAAGTCCTAATAAAAACATGGGTGAGATCCTTTTATTACCTTGAGGTAGAGAAGGCGTTTTTAACTATGACTCAAAATCCAGAAGCCATGTAAGAAAAAATTGACAAATTAGACTCCATTTCAGAAAAAAAAACACACAGCACGACACAACACACCATAACCCATGGCAAGTGACAAACAAACAAACTTGGACCCCACGGTACAAAGTGCTAATCTCTTTATACAGCAGGAGTTCCCAGAACCCATGGACAATGCTGATCACCCAAAAGGGGAAAGTGTGTGACAGACACAATTCACCAAACACAAACACATGATGTTGGGCTCATGAAAAGGCACTCTCTTTACTAGTAAAGAAAGGAATGTGACAACTACGCTGAGACACCATCTCGTGCTTGCCAGCATGCTCTGGAGGAAAGAATCTTGGGAGCTGCTGATGGGAGCCGAGAGCCCGGCCATCCTGCAGGGAGGACTCTGGTCACATCTGGTACGATGGCAGTGCTTTACCCCACGCAGCTGGCCTCATCGAGGAACTGAGTATCCAGAGACACCTGTGTGAGAACCTACCACGGGGTTCACCGTGGCTCCACCCTTACACAAAGGCCTCCCAAACGTCAGTCAGTAGCTACCTACGTAATGGAATATGTACAGCAACACACACAGGGATGGTAGGGGCTGGGAAGATGGCTCAGGGGTTAAAGGCCCTGGTTCAGTTCCTCAGCTGCCCATGTAAGCTGGACACAAAAAGCAGCAGGAGCATTAGAGGCAAGAGGTCCGCCATGCCCCCCCACATATGCAAATAAATAAATGAATAATTTAAAATGTGGAGTGCAGTAATATACAGATATGCAGAATGGAGAAAAAGTGTGTGTGTGCCTGTGTGCGCACACGCGTGTGCAGATACGGTGCCAGCACGTATGCACGAGGACCAGAGGAGAGCACTGGTGTCCCTCTCCACTGTTCACCTGCTTGCTTCATTGAGAAGGAGTCTCTTTACTGGTTCTGGAGCTTGCTTTTGTGAACCCCAGTGATTGTCAGGTCTCCGTTCCCCATAGGACTGGGGTCACAGACATGAATGGCCACACCCGGCAGACATCACTTGTGTGCACGCCTAGATCCATCCCCAAAGAGATTTAAGACTGCCATCTGCACTAAAATTCCTAGCAACTTACTATAGAAGCCAAAAAACAGTAACAAACCTAAATGTCCAGCAACTCACGAGTGGACAGATGGCCTAGGGAGGCCGTGGAGTGGCATGCAGTCATGACAAGGAATGAAGTACCGAATCATACCACAGCACTGGGGACCTTGTCAAACGGATCAATACAAGAAGCTAACCATGAAAGGCCATACAGTATATGAACCTATTTCTATAAAATATCCAAAAGAGATGATCCTATGGACACAGACAGTAGACTTGTAGTTCATCTACGGCCACGCCACCCTGGAGTCTGCAGTGACTGCTGGTCAGCGCCTGGCTTCTATTTGGGTGACGTCATGGTTCCGGAATTATGTAATAGTGATATTGTGCTACCCTATGGGTATTTGAGAAAAACTTTACACTTTAAAAGAGTAAATTTGGGGCTGCAAAGCTGGTTCAGTCAAGCAGGTACTTCTCACACAAGCACATGGACGTAAGCGTGGACCCTCAGAACCCTGTAATCCCAGCGCTGAGGATCCTGGGGGCAAGCTGACCAGCTAGTCTAAGCCAAATCAGTGAGCTCTAGGTTCATGAAATAAGGCGGAAAGAGAGAGGTGTACATCGTCTCAGGTGGAGAGGAAGCCACCCAACATCGACCTCCAGCCTCCACACATGCACAGGCAAAGAGAAGGTAAATTTTATATGAATTGCTTCTCTATTTTTAAAAGATGCTGTAACAGACTTTTCAAAACATTACACTAAATAAAAGAAGCCACAATACTGTGTGAGCCCATTCCTCTGAAAGATGCAGAACAAGCAAAGCACAACCCCAGAGAGGGATTCTCAGAGCAGAGCTGAGCAGAGGCAGGAGACAGGAAGCAGAAATGGAGTGTCTGTTAATATGAAAGGAACTGGGAAGTGATGAGATTACATAGTGGTGAAAAGGGGGAAATTGAATTACACACTTCATTATTTACTTTTACTTTATTGAAACAGGGGCTGGCTTTAAACTCATGGTTTTCCTGTCTCAGCCCCTTTGGGTGTTTGTGTGTGTACATTCATGTGTATGTGGGTGTGCAGGCATGTGTGTCCCTGTGGAGGCCAGAGGACAACCCTAGGTGTCATCCTCAGCAACACTGTCTACATTTTGTTTTAGACTGGGGTTCTCACCGGCCCGAAGGTCACCAATAGACTAAGCTAAGGCTTGCCAGTCTGCCCTAGGGGTTCCCTTGTCTCCACCTCCCCAGGGATGGGATTATATGTGTGTGCCACCACACCTGGCTTTTTTACGTGGGTTCTGGGGATTGGACTTGGGTGATCATGTTTGCAGACATGTCCTCAACCCCATCACTGGAACTTCCTGACCACTGTAGAGCATCCTATGTGTGTTGGGGATTCCACAGGAAAGCCAGCACTTCACTGCTTCCCTGGACACTTAGAAGTCACAGCTTCCTGCTAAACTAAGTGAACACTGAGCTTGCGAACAGCAGACTCTACTGCAACCCTGAGGTATACATCGTCTCAGGTAGATACAGGATATACCAGAGGCGTCGTTTCTGTGTACAGAACATGACTCATACTGTTATGCACAGCTATGTGTAAATCCACTTCCCAAGCCCAGATGCTCAAGTCTGATATACTGATATCACATATGTGTAGATGATGTTTTTATCATATTCACCCCATTACCTTCTCTCGTCCCCCTTCCCACTGAACCCCTTCTTCCCAAATAGTCCCATTTCTACCTTGATGTCTCTTTTTGGTGACGCATTGAGTTAGCTGCGGTTGCTTGCATGAGTATGGGTAGGGATTACTTCTGTAGTATGAGCCAATTACCAGTGGCTTCACCAATGAAGAACATGACTCTCCCTCCCTCAGCAACCACTGTCTACAACTCCTCAGGGAGAGGTTGGAGCTTTGTGCTCTCCTCTACCATTCATGAGGGAATGATGTTCAGGTAACATCTGTCCAGGTAACAACAGTCATTACAAGGTCATGACCATTGTAAGAATTTTTAAAAATATTTTTTATTCCAATGTATTTACTTGCAAGCAGAGAACAAGGGAGCCAAGGCCTTAGCTGCTTGCAAATTAACTCCAGATGCATGTACCACTTTGTGCATCTGGTTTTACATGGGTGCTGGAGAAACGAACCTAGGTCATTAGGCTTTGTAGGAAAGTTGCCTTAACCACTAAGCCATCTCTCCAGCCCTATGGTAAGTTTTTAAACACACATACACTCACTGTGGCAAGGACACACTCGGGCAACGCTCAGAGAGCCATGTCTTTTTATCCCCTCCCCCAATACAAATAGGCCAGTATTAGCTTCTAACTACAGAATATGGCAATGGTGACATTATCTGTAAACACGCACTTTTCCTTTATGATTCTTCCTTCAATCACACAGGACAACTGTGCACAGCAATGACTTTGTATTGGGTATTTTCAGTTAGTGGAGGATATGTGAAGGTTTTATGTAAGAATATTTTTCTTTGATGTGTGTATGTGGTTTATGCATGTGTGTGCTGGCGTGTGCGGAAGTCAGGGAACATGCAGGTGCCCTCCTCTCTCTCTCTTTGCTGGGCAGTTAGGCTGGCTGACCTGCCAGCTGGCAGGCTGGGGCACTGATATGTGTGGCCATATCCAGCTCATCGCATGGGTGCTGGGGACAGAATTCAGCTCTCATGCTGTGCAACAAGCACTCTTGTCCACGGAGCCATCCGCCTCCTCCGCCAATCTTCTTTCCCTGTCTTTCCTTTCTTCCTTCTCTTTCTCTCTTTCTTTCTTCCTTCCCTCCCTCCCTCCCCTTCGACTCTGGAAACTAAACTTAGAGCCTCACATATGATAGGCAAGAGCTCTACCACTGAGGTATACTCCCAGCAAAACCCATGCTGTTTTTCTTCCTTTCTTTCTTTTGTTTTCTTTTTCTTTCTTTCTTTTTTTTTTTTTTTGTATTTTTGTTTTTCAAGATAGGGTCTCACTATAGCCTAGACTGACCTGGAATTCACTATGTAGTCTCAGGGTGGCCTCAAACTCGTGGTGATCCTCTTACCTTTGCCTCCTAAGTGCTGGAATTAAAGGCATGTGCCACCACACCTGGCCCCATGCCATTTTTCTATAAAGGACATTGGTGCCCATGGATTTGGGTGTGTGGGAAAGGAACCTGCAGATATCAAGGGATGACTATATCAAACTGTCTCAGCTGACAGAACCTGGAGAGTCTCCCGCTGGCCATGGGGCATGGAGACCATAGGAACTGTAGTCACCCAAGGCCTATGCCCTTTTACCAGCAATCAGGGAGTGTGAAGAACACTGAGCCAGCCTCAGGCGAGACCAGAGCTCTGGCCAACACCTTGCAATGGAGCTCTGTTGGGTCCCTAGCAGAGGATCCAGCTAAGCCACCCACCACCCAGCTCCTGACCCATGTGAACTGTGAGTTAAGAAATGCATGGTCCTAGCTGGGCATCATGGCTCACATATTTAATCCCAGGTTGAGGTAGGAGGATCGTTGTGAGTTCAAGACCAGCCTGGGTTAGAGTGAGACCTTGCCTCAAAAAAAAAAAAAAAAAAAAAGAATACATTCTCTTTACCTGTTAATTTTATGGCCATTTGTCACTCAGCAAGAGAAAAGTAAAACATGCTACATAAGTCACAAAACATGGCACAATAACATGCTGCTTACCGAATCACGCCAGACACAACTCTACACTAGCTCGTTATTTGCTATATGCTCTTTACTTCTTTTTTTGGTATGTGTGCAATACGTGTGGTGTATACACTTGTGTGTGCTCACGGGCTCGCTGCCCCATGGGGGCTCACCCACAGTGGCAGGAGGAAAGCATCTGGTGTTACCCTCCATTCCTCAGCTGCCTGTTTTTCCTTGTGATGGAGTCTTCTTGATTCTGGAATTTGCCAGGTTTGAGCCCCCACAATTCCCTGTCTCCACTCCCCACAGGCTGGGGCTGCAGATATGTAAGGCCACTCCCAACTGTTTATATGGGTTCTGCAGATTCAAACTCAGGTGCTTTGTGCAGAAAGCACACTTACCCACTGAGCTATCACTCCAGTCCTAGCCCCCTTTTTTGGGGCAGGGTCTTATGTGGCCCACAGTAGCCTCAAACTCTGCCCCCACCTTCCAAGAGCTAGAATTACAAACTACCTATGACTACTTATGACTACCATACCTGTTTATGCTACCACGCCCATGCTATTCTGGGGCTGGAACTCAGGGCTTCGTGTACCATCTGGATCAGTCCTTGTGGAGCAGTGACTTTTTTTTTCCTCTAGTATGAAAATTTCACGATCACATGACATTTCTAGCAATGAAAGTTCTAGGACTCTAGTTGGCCATCCATGAATATCCATAAGTACCACAGCTGTGGATTCAACTAACTAAATGAAAAATGTCTGGAAAAAAATCTATACTAAACATGTGTAGACTAATTTTTTATGTTGCTATCCCTTAAACAACATAACTACTTAATGCTATTTACAGTGCATTACGTGTTATAAGTAGCGATAATTTAAAGCATGAGAGGATGTGGGTACAAATACTATGCCATTTGGTGGGCTGGAACATCTTTGGATCTGGGTATCCATGGGCCAACTCCTCATAGGCACAAAGTGATGCCACATTAGGAAACCTCCATCAATGAAACACCACTGATTTCTAGCTCTGTATGTTTCTCCTCCGCCACCTCCACACTTGCACTGCCAGCTTCCACAGGACAGTCACCAGGGATCCACCCAGGTCTGTGAGTCAGCTCAGCAGGTGGGAGGAATATTCCCACAGCTAGCAAAAACTTATGACTCCAATCTCCACACCTATATTCACACAGATACACACCACTACTGCCCTGACTCAACTTCTCCCAGCTAGATGCCAAAAATGCCCATAGCCACCCCAACAATACCCAGGGCAGAGAGAGGTATGGAAATTTCTCTTGAGGCTACATCACACAGCTAGTAATGGAAGTTGTAAGACTCTCTATAGCCCAAGTGGAAGAGGGAGCCATCTTCACCAGCCACAGTTCTGGAATTGTTGCAGGACAAGCCACAGCATGGGTCCCTGTGGATCACAGGCACAGCAAAGCCCTGAGGTATGGCTCCTCTCTGAACACGCCCTCCATTGAGATTTAAGCAAGTGGCTGTCTAACAGGGACTTTGGTTGCCACATGAATGGAAGCTGTGTTGTCACCTGGACTCAAAGCCAGTCACATTTTCCACACTGAGCAAAGGAAATTTTGGGCAGGGGTGGCTCCAGCTCCACCTTGCATGGAGAGTCAGGGAGAAAGCGAGGCCTTTGGGTGGGAAAAGATTTGGCTGGCTCTTGCGACAAGTCAGCTCCCTGTCCTCCTTTCCCCATCCCGACTAGTGACAAGGCCAGCGTCTGACAGCTTTAGAAATGCCTGCTCTTACCAGTCTCATCCCATGACTGTGACAAAGCACCTAAGATAATCAGCTTCAAAAAGGAGAGATTCAGGGCCTGGCTCAATGCTTGCATGCAAGCATGAGGACCTAAGTTCAGATCCCCAGCACCCACGTAAAAAAATGCCAGGCGTATGCATGAATTCCAGTGCTGGGGAGGCGGAGCCAGGGAATCGCTAGGGCTGACTGCCTAGCTAGCCTGGTCAGTCAGTGATCGATAGGTTCAATGACAGACCACCTCCTTAAAAAATGTCAAAGCTCTGGGCTTGGTGGCGCATATCTTTTATTTCCAGTACTTCGGAGGCAGAGGAAGCAGGATTGCTGTGAATGCAAGGCCAGCCTGAGACTACATGGTGAATTCCAGATCAGCCTTGACTAGAGCAAGACCTTACCTCCAAAAAATGTGGAAAGCAACTAAAAAGGACACCTGACATTGACCTCTGGCCTCCACATGCACACACATACACATATACATGAGCACCCACACGAAAACACATACACATACCATTCAAACATATACACAGCAATCAATTAAATTAAAATACAAATGTTTAAAGGGGCTGGGGAGATAGCTCAATCAGTAAACATGAGGACCTGGGTTTGATCTCCAGTACCCATGTAAAATGCTAGGTGTGCTGCTGCATGCCTAGAATTCCAGTACTGGCAAAGCAGAGACAGGAGAGTCCCTGGGGCTCTCTGGTCAGACAGTCTAGCCTACTTGGTAAGCTCGAAGCCAGTGAGAGATCCTGCCTCAAAAGCATGGATGCTGTTCGTGAGGATGACTCCTGAGATTATCCTCCGACCTCCACACACATGCAAAAAGAGGAAGGTTGATTTTGGCTCATGGTTTCAAGGCCAAGGTCAGTAATCTCTGTTGCTCCAGCTTGTGGGGAGGCAGCACATGGCAGTGGGAATACACGCTAGCCAGGAAGCAAGTCAAGAAACAGGAAGGGCCTGGAGTTCCAGTCAATATCTTCCTCGAGGGCCCAATGGCCTAACTTCCTCTCATGGCTGGGCCCTACCTTGTAAGGCTGCAGAGACTGGGACCAAACCTTCAACACATGTCAAGATCCTGTTGAGAGGCCCCTCTCTCCTTCCTTGTTCCTATCACAAGAAACATGCAACTGACAGTGAAATAACATGAGTTGAGATGCCTTGCATTAGTTACCAGAGCTGAAGCCAGAAACATGAATCTCACGAGGCTGAGCTTCATCCCCAGCAGCTATTCATGAACTTGCTCCAGGAGTGTCTAGGCACGTGGGGGGATGGGCACAGGATGGAGGACAGGTAGAGTGGGGCCATGGACACAGCAGATGTGGTCATGTCATGCCAGTGCACCTTACCTCATCGTACATGAACTGAAGTGTCAGGGCTGATTTGCCGACGCCCCCACTGCCAACCATGATGACCTTGTGAAGGGCCAAGGAGCTCTGACTCCTGCTCTTGTTAGCGGCCATCCTGCTGGTCCCCGGAGGAGGTGACACCAACAGAAGACCCAGATGGAGAGCTGCTGACAACAGAGAGAAAGTTAGAGGTGGTGTGTCTTCTACCCAAATGAAATCAAATTAAAGACATCCCTGCACTTTGGACAAGCCTAGCCCAGACATTCCAACAGAGAAGGAATCCTGTTAGGCTCTGGGTGGAAGACAGACCCTATGACCCTCAGAACACTCTGGAAGTCACTGACTCAAGCAGAACCAGTGAAATGGAGATGGGAAAGGAGAAATGGGCATGTTCCTCCCACACCTGTATCACTGGGGGGCATGTGAGGACCCCAATACTTCATCCATACAGCTTCTTGGAGCAAGAGTAGCTAAACTGAAAATTACATGTTGTGTGTTTTAAACAATATTTTTGTTTATGAGAGAAAGTATGGGTCTTTTGCCACTGCAAATGAACTCCAGACACAAGTGCCAAGTTGTGCACCTGGCTGGATGTGGGGACTGGGGGACTGAAGTTGGGCCGGCAGGCCTTTAACTACTGGGCCAGCACAGGCCCCTGCTGTGGTTTGCCTGAAATCTCCCCAAGGCTCATGTATTTGAACTCTTGCTCCCGGCTGTTGGTGGTATTTGGGACGTAGAGCTGGGATGGAGGAAGTAGGTCACTGGGAGCTAGCCTTGAGGTTTCATAGCCTGGCTTCCTGATGGCAGGTGAGCAGCCGGCCATGCCTTCCCTGACATGACAGATGAACTGTGTCCCTCTGGAACTGTAAGGTAAAATAAGCTCTTCCTCTCTTGAGCTGTTTCTTAGCAAGTTCTGGTCACAGCATGAGGAAAATAACTAATATTAGTTATTATATAGTCCCCTCCCTGCTATGGGTAACATGAGGGACAGCCTGGGGGGTCCTCTATCTCTAGCTCTTTATCCTCTTTCTGTTCTCTCTCTCTCCCTCCCTCCCTCTCTCTCTCTCACACACACACTCCATGTAGATGAAGGAGGTAATCTAAAGAGGGATAAGTAATGAGTTGGTTTTTTTTTATAATAAGTACCATTTTGTGACACAGAACAATTACAAGACACATAAAGGCTGGAAAGATGATTCAGCAGTTAAAGCACTTGCCTGCAAAGCCTAAAGACTCAGGTTTGATTCCCCAGTACCCATGTAAAGCCAAATGCACAAAGTGGCACGTGTATTTGAAGTTTGTTGGCAGTGTCTAGTGGCCCTGGTACACCCATTCTCTCTCTGTCTCTCTCTCCTTGCAAATAAATAAAAATTTAAAAAAACATAATTATTTACTCGAGTATTATTTAAGGATACACTAAAGTTAGTTTGAAAAAAATTTAAGGAACAATTTATTAGTCCAAGTCAGCTTGGCCTCCTCAGAAGTAAAATGAAATGAGTCATATGACCCTGGCCTTCTGGGGGAGGAAGTATTCCCAGGAAGCAAACTGAGCAGAAACCTGGAACCTGTTCTAACCCAAGTGTGATCCTCTAATCAGTTTAGGGTGGGCTGTTTCCCATACACCTCAGCAAAAGGAGAAAGGCCAGTACATTCACCTGTCTCCTGGGTCCAAGTCTGATTTTGCCTTTGGGGAGCCGTGGGACCAAGAACTAGTTAATCAGTTTCTCTGAGCTGGTTTTCTTATCTGCAAAGAACAAACACTACCTTCCATGTGAGATGGTTCTGAGAACATATGAAAGGCCAAAGCCTGGGGCCTTGCACACAGGAGGAAAAGGATGAAAGGTGGCTGTCCACCGTCTATCTTTGTTTGTTTGTTTGTTTGTTTGTTTGTATTCGAGGTGGGGTCTCACTCTAGCCTAGGCTGACCTGGAATTCACTATGTAGTCTCAGGTTGACCTTGAACTCACAGTGATCCACCTACCTCTGCCTCCCAACTGCTGGGATTAAAGGCATGTGCCACCACACGCAGCCCACTCTACTTTTAAGAGGGAAATTCTCTTACATCTTGTGTGTGGCCAAAGGATAACCTTGGGTGTCACCCTTAGGCATCATCTACCTTGTGTTGAGATGGGATCTCTCACTGGCCTGGAGTTCACCAAGTAGGCTAGATCGGTGAGCCCAAGAGATCCTCCAGTCTGCCTTCCCAGAACTGAGATTACAAACACACACCACCACACCTGGCTTTTTAAAAATGTAGGTTCTGGGGATTGAACTCATGTCCTCATGCTTGTATGTCAAGTGCTTTGCCAACTGAGCTATCTCCTCAGTCCAAGAAGGTTTTCTAGGGGAGGGGAGCATTGGGGAATTGGGGATAACAACTCATTGTTTGCCCACTGAATAATGTAACTCATTATGGACAATATATATATATTTATTTAAGGAAAAAAAGAAGGTTTTCTAATCGTAGCATGGTGGGGCGCTAGTTCCTCTGTTGCTGGCAAGATAAACTGAAACACCCTCACAAGCCAAAAAGAAAAGTTAAAATATATGACACACAAATTGAGTAAAATAAATATAGCATTATCTTAAGTCCATAGCGCCCCCCCCCCCAACCTCTCCATACAACAGAGTCACCCAGAGCGCTAACAATGGCCAGCTGCTGGGAACCACCCAGCATGGAAACTTTAGAAGATTCTAGTCACTCAAACAGGCAGCCAAGGCTAAGAAATACTCTTTTTTTTTAAGACAGGGTTTCACTTAGCCCAGGCTGGCCTCCAACTTGCTATGAGACCAAGGATGACTGTGAACTTCTGATCCTCCTGCCTCCACCTGCTGAGTGCTAGGGTTACAGGTGAGTACCACCACACGTGGTTTATGTGGTACTGGCAATGGATCCCAGGGCTTTGTCCAAGGTGGGCAAACAGTTTACCAACTGGGCCACATCCCCAGCTGTGGTGGTTTGAATGTAAAATATCCCCCATGGCCTCATGTGCTTGTGATTAAATCTCATAACTGATCCCCACCTGGTGGAGCCTTTGAGAGGTGAAGCCTTACAGGAGGAGGTGTATCACTGGGAGCAGGCCTTGGGATTTTATAGTACAGCCTCCCTTGACTGTGGCCCCTTAGCTCACTATCTCTACTACCTCCCTGCTTATGTGAGCAGCTTCCTGCTCATGCCATGCTTTCTCCATCAGGATAAAACTTCCCCTTGCAATTTTAAGTAAAAAAAAAACAAAAAAAAAAAAACCTTTCCTTCCATAAGCTGCTTATGGTTGGATGCTTTGTCCCAGTTAGGAGAAGGTGACTGTTACAGAAAATTAGCTCCAAGAAGTGGGCCCACTGGAGCAATAAACATGATCATGTAGTTTTTAGTCTTTTAGAACTGGTTTGTGGAAGGAATATGGAAAGATTTGGAACTTTGGACTAGAAAGGCCTTACCGAAATGCAGAGAGAATTGTGCACTGTGGAGGCTTATGAGGTTTCAGAGGGAAAGGAGACTTTATCAGGAACTGGACTAGAGGCAGAGAGGCTGGCTGGGTTCTACCTGTGTCCTAAGAGCTTAAGCAAAGTTGGATTTAAAAGTAATGGACTGCACTCAGGAGACTGAGGTAAAAGGACTGTCATGAATTTGAAGCCAGCCTGGAGCTACACAGTGAGTTTTAGGTCAATCTGGGCTGGAGTGAGACCCTGCCTTAATAAAACAAAATAAAATAAAACAAACAAAAAAGTAATCGACTGGTGTGTTTGGCAGATGAGAATGTAGAGCAGAAGGATGTGACAAGCTTGGAGTTTGGCACAGCACAATGTGAGTAGTTAGCACAGGACTGCAGCCACTTCAGCTGCAACGGCTTAAGAGGGTACCACCATTGAGGATGGGCAGCTGCTTTGCCCTGGGACAACAGGAGGAGTTTCTTTTGATTCTTTTGAAAGTAGTGGGGCTGAGGGAGAATGATGAAGAATTTTCCTGCTCCTCAAAGTCAGTCTTTATCCCCCCTAGATTAACAAAGTTGGCAGTGTCCCCACAATACTGGATTTAGAAGTATGACAAATGCAGGAAACAGGTTGTCACTGGATTGCAACAAGGTTCTAGGGTGGCCGTTGAGGCTAGGTAATGTGATGCAGGGGGGGCCTGGCACTTTGAAGATGAACTGTGGGTTGCAGTGGAGACCTCAGGATTGTAGAGATGCCAGGACAATGGGACAGCCACCAAGGAAAGCTGCTTGCTCAGTCTTGCATGGATCTGCCTGGGAAGCAAACAGCACAGCTGGAGGGGAGGAGTTGTCCAAGCCTTTTGGAGACTAGAGGATTTCATCACAAGTCCCAAGTGCCAGGCATGGAGCTGCAGGATTTGATGTCTGCCCTGCTGGTATTCGATCCTGCATTGGTCCAGTCTTTCCTCCTTTTTGGAGTGGGAATGTCTACTCTGCCTCTATGTAACATGTGCTTTGATTCTGCAGCTCTCACAGTTGAAGTAATGGCTAGAGTCTTGGATGAGGCCTTGAACAGTGTTTGGGCTGGTACAGACCACAGAGCCTTTTAAAGCTGGCCTGAATGTGTTTTGTGCATCATAAAATGGCCAAGATTCTATGGAGGCCAAGGTCAAAATGTGGTGGTTTCAGCCAGGCATGGTGGCATATGTCTTTAATCCCAGCACTCAGGAGGCAAAGGTAGAAGAATCGCTGTGAGTTCAAGGCCATCCTGAGACTACAGAGTGAATTCCAGGTCAGCCTTGGCTAAAGTGAGAACCTGCCTATAGCTTCATACTGATCCCCAGCTGGTAGCACCTTTGGGAGGTGCGGCCTCAGTGAAAGAGGTTTGTCCATACCTCTTGGGATTTCATAGTCCGACCCCCTTTGCCAGTGCTAGCAGCTCGCTCCTGATGCTTCCTTCCTGCTGATATGACGATGTGAGTCAGCGTCCAGCTCTTGCCACGTTTCCTGCCATGATGAAATGTCCCCTCCAGACTGGAAGCTGAAATAAACCCTATTCTCTCATAAGCTGCATCTGGTCAGGTATTTTGTCCCAGCAACAAGAAGGTAAGTTCTATAGCAGATGGCTAAAGAAGAAAGTTGTCCATTCTGGAGCGGGGAAATCAGAGCAGTAAGAACTACTGTCCCTGACGTCACAGATGTTGCTCCTGATAACTTAGGAGCGCAAGCACACCACCAACACCCACGCAGGAAGTAGTTAGAATTCAGAAACAAGGATTTGAAGGAGCAAGCCCACCTTCAGGAGAATAGAAAAACTTTCCTGCTAGGTGTGGAGAGGCTGAGGTAGGAGGGTCATCATGACGTCACCACCTGGATTACAGAATGAGTTCTAGGTCAGCCTGGGTTAGAGAGAGACTATGCCTCTAGAAACAAAAATGCTGGGGAGATGGCTCAGCAGTTAAAGACACTTGCTTGCAAAGCCTGCTGGCCTGGGCTTAATTTCCTAGTACCCATATAAGGCCATATGCAAAGTGGTGCATGCATCTGGAGTTCATTTGCAGGGGCAAGAAGCCCTAACATGTCCATTCTCATTTCTCATATTCATTCTCACCCCCCCACCATGCTTTTAATCCCAGCACTGGGGGCAGAGGTAGGAGGATCACCATGAGTTCGAGGCCAGCCTGGGACCACAGAGTGTGTTCCAGGTCAGCCTGGGCTAGAGTGAGACCCTACTAAAAACAAACAAAACAAAAAGATCAGGAAGCCTGTCCTCCAACAAGAGATGATGGCAGTGGCTTGTTTTTCCTAAATTTTTAGGAAATTTTTCCTAAAAATCTGGAAGCTCCACAGTCCTCTAAAGACACAGACATTGATATGCAAAGCAGCTCCAGGCTCCTGCCTCAGCCTCCTGAGTGCTGGCCTTACAGGCATGGACCATCCTGCCTGGCCCCAATTTCATTATTAACTGTGTGTGTTTCTTGCAGATATTTTCATTTATGTATTCCTGTTTTTAAAAGCTGTTTGAGATTGTAATTTACAATCGTTGCTATATATAAACATGTATAGGAGCCAGGCATGATGGCACACATGATGGCACCTTAGGAGGCTGAGGTTAGAGGATGGTTATGAGTTCGAGACCAGTCTGGGGCTACAGAGTGGGCTCCAGATCACCCTGGGCTAAAGTGTGATCCTACCTTAAAAAAGCAAAACAAAAACTGTACAGCAAAAACTACATGTGTTTTCTGAAACAGGGGAACTGAACATAGCTCCTCCTTTTCCTCATGAGGTAGAGATCCTCAGCACACACGCACAGCAGCTACGGCAATGGCCTTGGGCTGCTGGAAGTCAAGGTTGCAGGTCTGATCATCTCTTCCCACCTTTGCCTACATCAAGCACTCACCCCACTCCCCGTTGCTAATTTTGTGCATTTTAATGAGTGAGTGAGCTAAGCAATTAACTGGATAATTAAGTGCATCTGAATGGGAGCATATGTGAAATGAGGAATAGGTCTGCCCACAAGGCTTTGGGTTAGGAAGGAGAAGCTACTCGTCCTCATTTCTGGCCACTAAGCGTGTCCTATGGAGCTGCGGCTGGCAAATGGCATTCCATCACCAGGCCATGGATGTGTGAACTTTATGAAAATAGATAAAGGTTTGTCCAGGCTGGGAGGGGGTGGTCCTTTCAAACACATGCACACACCCAACTCTCTGAAAGAAATAATCAAAGATGACAGCTACTCAATGTTAATAATCAATAATGAAGGCTACTCAATGTTAATCAGTGATGACAACTACTGAATGTTAACAATCAGTGATGAAAACTACTCATTGTTAATAATGAGTGATGAAGGCTATGCAATGTTATTGATCGATGATGACAACTACTCAATGTTAATAATCAATGATGAAGACGATGCAATGTTAATAATCAATGATGAAGGCTACTCAATGTTAATAATCAGTGATGAAGACTACTCAATATTAATAATCAATGATGAAGACTACTCAATGTTATAATCAGTGATGAAGACTAGCCAATGTTAATAATCAGTGACGAAGACTATGCAATGTTAAGAATCAATGATGAAGGCTACTCAATGTTAATAGACAGCCAACACATCTGTGTTCAATATCCAAAATGGGGGCTGAGGCTGGAGCTTTTTTGGTGAGCGCTTGCCTCACATTCATGAAGCCCTGGGTGTGGTGGCCCATGCCTATAATCTCAGTGCTTGGAAGGTGGGTGTAGGAGGAGTTCAATGTCATCCTCAACTACACAGCATGTTTAAGAGTAGCCTACAATGCATGGGGCAGGCCCTGTCCAAAAAGAAACAAAAGTTCAAATCAGGGCTGGGAGATGGCTTCGTGGATAAAGCACTTGCTGCCCAAGATGGATACCCAGAATCCACGAGTGAACAAGCTGGATATGACAGCATGCATCTGTAATCCCAGCGCTCCTGTGCTGAGAGGGAGGAAGAGACAGAAGTGTCCTCAGAAGCCCATGGGCAATCTAGCCTGGTGGAGACAGCGAGGAACAACAGAGATCATGCCACAAAGAAGGCAGAAGGTGAGGACAGACACCTGAAAGTTGTCCTCTGACCTCCGCGTGTGAGCTGTGGCAGATGGGTACCATCACTGACACAGATGCAAAGATAAAAATATACATGTGGGCTGAAGAGATGGCTCAGTGGTGAAGGGTGCTTCCTGGGCAAGAATGAGGACCTGCGGGGGCCTGAGACTGCCCAAGTTCATATCTCCAGATCCCACACAAAATAGCCAGGCATGGCCACATGCCCCTGACCCACAGTGGAGCAAAGCTCCAGAATCAGGAAAAGGAGACTCCAGCTCCGAAAAAACAAAAACAAAAACAAAACACCATGCCAAAGAGCAATGGAGCTGGACACCTGAGGTTCTGTCCAGCCACCTCAGGCAAGTGATCCCTGTCTCAGGGGAGTTTATAGGGCACCACAAGGGCACACACACATGCATACACCACACCGTATCACACACAACCACACAAGCAAAAAGAAAATTACAGAAAGAGAAACATGTAAGGATATCCTTACAAGAGTAATTTTTTTCAGGGTCTCTAGCACAAACTGACCTCAAATTTCTTATGTAGCCAGAGAGGACCTAGAATTTCTGATCTTCCAGCCTCTACAGCTTTATTTGTTTGTTTGTTTGTTTTTCCAGGTAGGGTCTCGCTCTAGCCCAGGCTGACCTGGAATTCACTGTGTAGTCTCATGTCCTTGAACTCACACTGATCCTCCTACCTCTGCCTCCTGAATGCTGGGATAAATAAATAAATAAATAAATAATATTTTAAAAAAATAACCAAATTTAGATTATATAGCTATTGAGAGGAATAAGGAAGATCTCTATGTATTGACTTGGGAAATGTCTAGACTGTATCATTAAGTGTGTGTTGGCAGGGGGAGGGGAGAAGCTGTAGAAAACATATATTATGATGAGATTTGTTTTAAAAATCTGTATGTGTACATGTAAACAAAGAAAACAGGCTACCCGGGCATGGTGGCGCACTTGGGAGGCAGAGGTAGGAGGCTAGCCTACCGCAAAAAATACAATTAGGGTAGGATACATATTACCACACAGTGAATCTGACAATAGATGCAGTCCGCACGTGGAAGAACTTCACTTGCCTTTAAAAATTGTATTCATTCATTCATTCATTCACTCATTTACTTGAGAGAGAGTATTAGCATGCCAGGACCTCTTGCCACTGCAAATGAACTCCAGGTGCATGCTCTACCTTTGCATCTGGCCTTACAGGGGTTCTGGGGACTTAAACTTGGGCCAGCAGGCTTTGCAAGCAAGTGCCTTTAACCACTCAGTCATTGCTTCAGCTTTTTTTTTATACTTAATATGAATTACATGAGAAACTTTACAAAAACAAAAGGAATGATTTTTAAAGTGATACAGTAGAAAAGTGCATGAAATTTCTAGGAAAAAGTTTTCCCATAAAGTCCCTAAGATGGTCTGAAAATGCAATTCAGTGGATAGAGTGCTTGCATAGCATGCATAAAGCCTTGGGATCGATCCTCAGCAGCACACAAACCAGGAATGGTGGTGCATGCCTATAATCCCAACACTCAGGAAATGGAGGCAGGAGGGTCCAGAGTTCAAGACCATCCTCGGCTATATAGGGAGTTGAAGTCAGCCTGACTACCGAGTCCTTGCCTCTAAATCAGGGAAGAAGAGGGCTGTGGACATACCTCAGTGGGGGAAATGCTTGCTTTTCAAGCATGAGGGCCTGAGCTCCATACCCAGAACCCACGTGCAAGAGGGCAGAAACAGGAGATCTCTGGACTCTGACCAGCCAGTGGAATCTGTCAAGTTCCAGGCCAGCCAGAGATCCTGCCTCAAAGGAGGTAGACGGTGACCTTGGATGACACCAGATGTTGTCCTTTGGTCTCTATACATATGTCCACATGTGTACACACACAATCATTAATACGCACATATTTCAAAAAAGTCTCTAAGTATGATAAACTATTCTAAGATATTTACACACAAGGCATGATGGGTGTTTTGAGGCACCTAGGAGCCTGTGGGAATGCAGACCCTTAGGCATTCCAGGCCGGAAACAGTGTCATCCGTACCTGAACAAAGTCCCTAAGCAGCCCCAGGCTGTGTGCCAAGAAAATTCCATTTTTTTTTAGATCACTTCCAGTTACAACCAAATTAGGAGCATCTTAAGTGAAATTAGGCTCACAAAGGAACCCTCACACACACATCACCCCCTCCCCTAAAAAAAGAGTTTACTTCAAGGTAGCCCTGGAGAAAGAGGTCTCCAGGGTTTTTGGATGCTGTGTAGTTCAAAAGGCAAATGTGGGGCGGGAGAGACAGCTGAGTGAGTAGGAAGGGGAGTCTGACCCCCAGAACTCATGGCTCTGCTCATGCCTGTAACCCCAGAGCTGAGGCGGTTGGACACAGGAGAACCTCTGGGGCTCACTGGTCAGCCAGTCTAACTGAAAAAGGGGGTGCTCCAGGTTCAATGAGGACACGTGACACCTTCCTCCAGCAAATACATGCATGCACCATGTGTACACTTACAGCGATACCACACACACACACACACACACACACACACACACACACACACACA
>PVHP010030634.1:0-21514 GCA_004024765.1 Zapus hudsonius | reverse complement strand
TTTCAGTGTCCTTCATGATGCTAGGACAAAGCACTTGACCCAAAGCAGCTGATGGCAGGAAAGTTTTTATTGTGACTTACAGACTCAAGGGGAAGCTTCATGATGTCCTGAGAAAAGAAGACATGAGAAGAGGCTGGACATTATCTCTGCCACAACAGGTGGAGATAGAAGCAGAGGAGTGTGCAGAACTCTAGCAAGAGGGAACTGGCTGTAACACACCTCAATACGCCCCCCCCACCCCACAACACACCTTCTCCAGCAAGGTTCCACCTCTTAAATTGGTACCACCTGGGGACCAGGCATTCATAATACATGATTTTATGATAGACATCTGATTCAAACCACCACATGTAGAAATCCATGAAAAAGTATGAGGATATTAGGTCCATTTACCTCTCTTTCTACATCTATGATGCCAAAATACTTGAGGGACACCACATTCTACAGGTATGTTCCAGTAGCTATAAAAGTTTATTTTTGTGATAATTTCTTTTAAATATTACTATTTATTTGCAAGAAGAGGCAGAGAGAGAGAGAGAGAGAGAGAGAGAGAGAGAGAGAGAGAGAGAGAGAGAGAGAGAATGGGCATGCCAGGGCCTCTAACCACTGCAAAGGAATTCCAGATGCATGTGCCACTTTGTGCATCTGGCTTTACATGTGTACTAGGAAATTGAACCTGGGTCATCAGGCTTTTCAGGCAAATGCCTTAAACACTAATCCAGGTTTCCAGCCCCTGCATGATAATTTTAAAACAAATATTCAGTAGTTTGTATTTAATTATTTTGGTATAGTACTTTTTGTGAAGGTTTTCAATTTATGAGTTTAGAAGAGGAATAATACATTTTTTCAGCAAATTATCTATTTGATCATTCATTGATTTGTTCATTACTTTCTTCAGATATCTTTTTATGTGACATAAATATTTCAACTTTCAAATATAGAATGTATGAGGAATTTTTAATTAACATAAATGTAATCTTTAAAGAGTTTTGAATTAATAAATAAGTCTTATTCACACATTTCTTATTTCAATTGGAGTTGAATCCAATATATTTGACAGTGGAATTATTATTTGACACAGTGGAATTTTTAGAACTAGGAGAAGCCTCTTCAGTGCTAGAGTCCCCTTAATCTCATGTACTACAAAAAACATACTCATGTAAATTGATTTAGTTGTATTTCTTACACTATAACAATCAAGAAATTTTTTCTTGCTTTCTTTTTCTTCCTTCACTTTACTTCTGCTATGAAAAAATACAATGTGTTGTGATTGGATGATATGAATTTTAAAATGGTATTAATTTGTAAACAGATCCACTTCCCCCAAAATACTTAAATAAAAAAAAATTTCTGATTTAAAAAGATAGGCCAATGAGACAGAAACCAAGGATTTTCGACACAAAGCCCCCTAAGCTCACAACATTAAAGCAGCCTTAATACTCACCCACCACAACTCAGGGAATTGAGTGGAAGAGGGGGCGGAAAGATTGTGAGAGCTGTGGTGGGGGAGACTATTCAGAGGCATGGCACCCCTCAGTAACAACACAATTGGGCCAGGAAGACCAGGCTGAGTACTAAGATATCCAGGATCCCTTGCCACAAGGACTAATACAGACAGCCCACGAAGGAGGATATACAACTGATCAGGGATTGGGAGGGGGGAATTGGGGAATTGGGGATAACAACTCATTATTTGCCCACTAAATAATGTAACTCATTATGGACAATAAATACATATTTTTTAAAAAGTATTTTTATTTATTTATTTGCAAGCAGAGATAGAGAGAAGAGAAGCAGACAGAGAGAAAGGGCATGCCAGGCCCTCCAGGCACTGCAAAGAAACTCCAGCTATGTACACCCCTTTGTGCATCTGGCTTTAATTGGGTACTAGGGAACCAAACTCAGGTTGTTAGGCTTTGCAGGCAACAGCCTTAACCGTTGAGCCATTTCTCCAGCACAAAACTTTTAACTTTATGTTGGACCAAAAAGCAGGAAGATTTCTGTCTGCATTCTGGTTTAGTGACATTTATATGAATTTATAACTACCTACATTTTTTTTAAAAAATGTACAAAATGACAGTTTAGAACTTCTACAGTAATGGTTTCTGGTCATCCACTTACTTTTTAAACATAGTTGTGTTGTTTCTTTGGTTTTCTCTCTGTTCTCTTTTCAAGCAACCTATTTGAAAAGAACATTTTATAATTTTTATGCACTTCTCATCTATTGAAGATATAATTTGTAAAAATAGGAATACCAAAATAACTTAAGCAAAAGACTTAGTTTATGTCCTAACATTTAATGTAACAATCATTACATGACTTAAGAATTAATAATACTTATTACATGTAAATGATAATAATTGAATATAACATTTGAAAAGCATCTTTGTGCCTATTTGTTTCTGGGGTGCAGATACCACTATCAGCTTATAGAAAACATAACATAAATGGTTGAGATGAGATCTTCAAATCTTAGCTGTTTTGGCCACATTTTCTTTAAATGGGTATAATACAATCTCTCTTACAGGACCATTCACAGATGCATTTAGTTAACCTTGTAAAACCTTCAGAAATGTGGAAGCCTGGGAACCAATTTTTTAATTTTTTCTTATATTCTAGAAAGTATAAAGGCATGATCTTGACTTCATAAGTTTCTAATTCCTTATGGCTCTGGAAAGTATGAACCCTTGATCTTTCCAAGTTGAAGGATACCCCGTTCTGGTTTACTAGGAACCACTATTTTTTTTCTTTCTCTTCTACAAATAGTAAGAAATGCTGGGCATTCAGGGACACCAAACTTGTTTTCTGAGCAGGGCTTCCTGCTGGAACATGCAGGAGAGGTAGAGGTGGAGGCGGTTGTTGGGCAGATGGATGACAAATGGCTTATTGCTGCAATGGATCATCAGAGCTCAGCTCTGCTGGTGACATGTCACAGGCATCATCAGAGCACAGCTCGGCAGGGGCAGAAGTCTGGAAACCACCCCGTCCCATAAATTTTAATACAGCCAAATAAAAGGGCTGTAATTTGTTTTTCTTCTAAATTATTGATTGACAATGAGGAAAGGATGGACAGAGGGTTCTTTCTTATGACCCAGTTGATTGCCACGGACCCCAAAGGAACTGAGAGCCTCTACCCATGTTCATAATCAAAATGATCCCACCATGAATAAAGTAAACCCATATGCCTCAGTTTAACTTAAACCATGTGATGTGAGACCTCATGGTACAGGCTTCTGTATAAGGTGGACAGTATCTGCACTGACCTATGAAGGTGACGGATGGCTTTGCTACTGATCACTTGTCTATTATCAGTTGGTGAGGTGCATTAAAATTTGCTGTAAGTTATTAAGAGTGCTCACAGTTTATACCTTAATGGAGCTGTGGGTAACAAGGCCAGTAAACAACTATACTGATATGCTTCAGTCAAGGTTCTCCAGAGGAACTGAGTAGAAAGTGTGTGTATATATAAAGGGACTTATATAATACAGTCCAACAATGGCTGTCTACAAGCTGGAGAGTCTGAGAACACAGTACCTTCTCAGTCTATGAGGCTGGATGTCTCAGCAGACTCCCAATATGGAATCAAAGACCTGGAAGATTTCTGGACAGTAGCTGCTATTCATCCCTAAAGGAGCTGAGTTCTGATGTCTGTGAACGATGTTAGCAACAAGGTAGATGAACTCACCAACATGTAGCAAGGGTGGCTAGGCCAAGAAGCACTGCTTTTTCCTGAAACCTTCTGGAAGAGCTTCCCATTCTGAAGGAGTGTCTTCTCTCCTCAGTTCAACCTTCCTGGAAAGGTTCTCACGTATCTACCCAAGAGATATGTCTCTTACTTGATTTCTGATTGAGTCAAGTAGGAAATAGCAATTAAATAGCCCATGAGTTTAATCTTCATAAGTTTCCTACTAAGCTCTTAGGCATTAAGGTGAACAAATCATTCTGATACTAACATTACTGTTGGGTAAGATTGACAATGAACCTATGTATATGAGTGAGATAAGGTTGCCATTGAAAAGTAGCAGAGAGACAGAATAATGGGGTAGAGACTAAATTATCTAGGTGTCCAGGAAGGCAGGAATAAGGAGGTTTCTTATGATAGGATCTCAATGAGGAGAAGAAAGCAAGTAAGAAAATTTGAGGGACCCATGTGCTTCAAGCAGAGGGAATTTGAAGGTCTGAATCAGGAGCATGTAACTTTTTTGTTTTCCATAATGAGTTACATTATTTAATGGGCAAACGAGTTGTTATCCCCAGTTCCCCAATGCCCGTCTTCCCCATCCCCAATCAGTTGGATATCGTCCTCCGTCTCATTTAATTGTATAGAGAGTAGTTGCTTATATAGAGAAAAGTCAGAGGTAGAAGCATAGGAAGCAAGATCTGTGGGCATCTCATGAGTTTGATTGGTAGGGGCCAGTATCCTTTGGATAAATATTTTGCATAGATAAATTGAGGGGGCTACGTTACTCTATACATGGATACAGGCATGGATAGAATGGTGATGTTAGCAGAGGAAATGTAACCTTGTTGTTTAGGTTTGTTTATTGCAGCTGGATTAAGTTAGGCTTTGAACTGCTTATCTTATCGGACAGCTGTGGCCTGCCTGGTGGCTGGAGTTTTCAGGATTGCTAAGATTTACAGGGGCCCTCAGACTTTGCCTCAACTTCCTTATCAGAAGGAGATGGTCCCAGAAGCCTGCCAGACTCAGCAGAACCCTACTTCCTCCATGCCCCATTAGCAGGGTACCACACGCGGGCAGTCTGGAGCAGTCCTTGGGGCTGGGGACCATGGATAGCCTAGTAACTTTTGACACAAGTGAGATACTACAGCTTACACATATCAGGAATGTGGGAGGAAGTGACGTGGTGGAGCTCAGAGTTGCAGACGGTTCTGTTCTCGAAGGACAGAGCTATCTTCTTGAAGTATGAATCAAATCTTTGGCTAAGAATGTGAAATGAGGGAAAATTAGGAAAATCCAAATGGTGACATGTCTTTGTTGAAAAGGGGGGAAAATTGATGAGATGAAAATGTGAGCATTCACTATTTGTATTAAAGACTCATCTGTGTTTTCTTTGCTTCATTTTATTACATGTCCCCATCATTTCAAGACGAAATCAGCTCCTCAGGTCCAGATAGTCATCAGGTGAACGAGGGTTATCTCAGTTCACAATGTTTTTGTAAGACATAGTAGAAAATAAGCATTTAAGCAGGTGCAAGAAGATGGCTATGGTACTAGGTTCTGGGTTATAGTAGATTTAGTAAGAAAGGAACTGATAATTTCAACATAGGCAGAGTGCCTAAATAATGTAAGTATGATGCTTTTTGATGAACTGGGATATCAATGAGCACTTTTTATTCTTAGAGTTGGTGTCATAGTCAGCCAGATATTGCTGTGATGAATCTCCAAACCAGGCACAATTTGGGGGGAGGAAAGTATTTATTATTAAAGTAACAGACCCAGGGGAAGTTAAGGAAAAAGGCTGGCTCCCTTTTATAGAAGCAAGCAGAGAGAGAGTTAACCCACCACTAGCACCTCAAGAGAGCAAGCACACTCCAAACTAGCAACAAGAGCAACTCCAAGCTTGAGCTCAGACTGCTTTTTGCATATGTATAGCTAGAATTCCAGACCCACCCCAGAAGCACCTTTGGGCTGAACCCTAGGATCTGGCCAAGGTGACACACCTCCTCCAGCCAGAACTGGCTGGAGACAATTTACAATTACAATAACCTTTTGAATCTATTGGGGGGCATTATTCAAACTACCACAGTTGGAGATCTAGAGTAAGTTACCTGGAAGGTTAGTAGTGGATGGATAGTCAGGAACAGTAGAACCTGATATGAAGAGATTAGAATTGGTATAATTACTAATGGAAACAAAGTCGTGGTTGTGCTCATGTTAAGCGAATGATGTTTTAAGTGAAATGAGTGAAGAATCTCTGTAGGGCTGGAGAGAAGGCTCAGTGGTTAAGAGTGATTCCTGTGCAGGCTTGAGGGTCTAGATGGCAAGAAACTTCCAGGGTTTGCTGCATGTCCGTGCCAACAACTAGGCACGGCCAAGTATCCTGTAACCCAAGTCCTGTCCAGGGGAGCAAAGAGACCAGGGAATTCCCTGGCCTTGAAAAAACCAGTAAGCTCTGGTATCAGTAAAAGAATCTGGCTCAAAAAAGAAGGGGCAGAAGACACCCTGGATGCTGTGCTCTGACCACCCCAGGGTGCCTCAAGGGCATATAAGCACTGGTGCATAAGCACCTCTCCCTTCCACACACACCACAGACACACATGAACCACATTGTGGCACATGCACTAGTACACACACACACACACACACACACACACACACACACACACACACGCACACAAGGCAAGCAAAAACATATATATTTGAAACCTGGTAATATTTATCATGCTATTTTTTCTCTCCGCTGTCTAGAACACACTGAGCTCACCTGAGAAACAATTGCGTAGGAACATGGATCATCAGTATATCATATCCTCATAAGGGTCAATATAGACTTCATCGTTTCCTTGAGTAACCCCACCAATTGTATCCTTTTAATTCACACTTTGGTAAGAAGACAAGCACAATAGAATTATTGTATTTTTACATTTTCTCTCAAAGTAGTTACTGAGCAGGGTGAACATCAAAACTCTTATGATACACCTTGAAATGTGGGTTCCTTGTTCCTTGTTCAGGAATGTGTTGCTTTTGAGTTGTAACTGAGACTCAGACTTGATATGAAGAGAGAAAGGGATGAAACAGAGAGTGACAAACTGATTATAAAGCAGTATTATGAAAATATGTGTCAAAATATTGGAATCCACCCCATACCCTATGGATGCTATGCCAGGCAACTCTCAGCAACTGTGAAAAATGAATTCATATTCCACTCACTGGCTGGAAAACACTCTCTGGGGCCATCACTGTTTTTCCTGTGGCTGTACCTGTGTGGTTTCATTGAAAAGCTGCCTCAGCAGACCGTGTTGGAAATTCAAGGACAAGGTGCCAAGGGTTTCTTAGAAATGTATTTCATGGTACAGTATCAAGTGGTAACATTTATCTTGGATGTCCTTCCACGGGAGACTCGAGGTGCTGTGGAATAATCTTGTTGTTTCTCATCTAATGTTAATGGTCTTAAATTAATTATAAACCGAGTTCCACGGAAATACCTTAGTGTTTCTCTTTTTTCTTTTCAGAATTGTAGGGGACTTGGCTCTGAAAACAAAACAAAACAAAACAAAACCTCCACCTCTCCATCTCTCAAAGGTTCCAGTGTGCATTAATTCTCTTAGCCACATAAATATGGACATTTTTTCCCACCTTTCTCTGTTCAAACTCTCTTAAACCAACATTACACAAAGAAAAATCACCTGAGCTGAAAAAAAAAATAACCTACAAAATAAATTACTCTCAAAACTCTCCTTCAGTCTTCAGAGAATTGAAGTGATATTTTAGGGGGAATAAAAGAATTCTGTCCACTTTGGTCCCTTTCACAAGAAGAACATAAAGAGACCAAGTCCTTACATTTGTGCAAAGTGTCTTTTGGGGAAGGAGGGTCCTGTCATCCTTGCTGGCCAGACTTTTAGGACAACCATGGATTTGAAGTAGACCCCACTAGGAACATTGTACATTTAGATGTCAGTTATTTGGACTGATGGGCAGAGAAGAAAAGGGGGGGGGGTGCTGAGAGCCAAGCTCTGTGTACAGACTTGCTCTCCAGTGGCCCCACCTGAGTTGTGGAGGTTTCTATTGTCCTGTGATGAGAGTAAGGTGATAATGTTGACTTGTTTTTTTTTTTTTTCTTTCATGTGGTTCTCATGATGTAATGATTTACATAATGAATTTAATGAAGAAAAGTCTCTTTCCTTATTTTGCTTCCATGCTTAGCTCTTCCCTTCTTCTTATTCTATCAAATGAATTGTTTATTCCATTTCTGAGATTGTTGACTCCACGCTACCAATTTAAACAGTCATTTTACAAAACCTGCTCCCTGGTTCTAACTTTCCTGAGGGCCTGAGGTTTTTTTTTTTATTTTGACTTTTGGAAAATTTTCTCCTCTTGACTCTAACCTTAAGCAAATAACATATGTGTTTCCACAAAGTATTAGCTGAATCAATGAAAAGGCTACCATGCATTTTCAAAGAAAATGTCCATGGATAATCTTTAATTTCAATATGCCACATTCAGATCATTAAGAATTCCTTCATCATTCTAATTTGGGAGTGAGTCATGCATCTTGTAGAGAGTGGTCTTCAAAGTGAAGTCCCCGGCATGTTGGGGAAAGGTCCAGAAGCATGAAGGAAGAGATTGATTTTTCTCTGAGTGAAGAAAGACAAATGATTAGGTGTATTTAGTCTGGAAAGCAGGAAAGCTAAGAGCGGTAATTGATCATTAACTTGAGAATTATATGAGCAAGTGGAAACCAAAACTTTTCTCAGCCTTTGGGCAGGTACTAGTTATACCGTGCTTTGGTTCTTTCAGAAGAGACTGCCTTATGGAATAACAATATTTATGATTTAACCTATAACCTCGGGGTCCAGTGCAGTACAATACATTTCTATAATTATTTGGAGTTTAAATTATGCTTAATAAGCTTTTTCTTGACACATATGATAATTATAGGCATGCTCTTAACACTTGATATTTATCAATGGATGATAACTGTGAAGGAAAATGGAAACAAATTCCTATTATTATTTATCCATAATTACCATCTTAGTAGTAGAAATTTATTGTTTATTGAATTGTTATCTACTTTTTATTTATTCTATATTCAGCCTACAGCATATTTTATCCCAGAATTCCTTTAAATTAATGGGAATAAGATAAGAGCAAGGGAAATTTATGATAATTTGATATACTGGGAAGCAGAGAGTCCTGGAATTCAGGTGTGGTTTTATTTCAGGTCTGCTGATCTCAGCCGCTGGGAAGAGGGGAGTGAAGTGGAAAAGGTAGCATTGTAAAGCAAAATGTTTTTAGCTCAGTTGGTAAAGTGCTTGCCTTCAGAACATGGTATACGTTTACCCTCCAAAACTCTAGTAAAATTTTTTAATTAGTTTAAAAAACAAAAAGAAAGAAAAGAAAAGTGCATATGGGTGCATGCTTGTAGAATTTGTGAGGAAGAGGCGGACCTCTCCATCCAGTCTAGTCCATTAGGTGACCCCAGGGCCATGGAAAAATCCTTCTTTCAAAAAAAGTGGACAACTAAAGTGAACGAAAAATAAATAAAATAAAAAGGTGGACAGTACTAGGGAATGAAAACCTCAGTTGTCCTCTGACCTCCACGTTCACACATATATGTGTATGCACACTCACATACATATAGGCACACATACCCTCCCTACGTTGGTTCCTTATCAGTATCTGCAACGGGCTAATTTTCTTGATAGTGAATTTACTCCACTCAACACTGTACTTTTAGGAATATTCCTGAGTGTCTCCCTTTCAAACGCAACACGTTCTTTGATTTAGATACTCTTTCATTCCTACAACCTTATCCACTAGAATAAATAAGCAACATATCCAACGGCTGTCCCAACAGTCAGTCTTTCCTATATTGAAGAGTCCAGTGGATGGAATAAATCCCAAGTGTGAAACTGTGATTGGAACAAAAACATTTCTTTACCTGACTGGTCTTGTATCTCATTCATATAGACCACGTGAGCCTCGTCCATACTGGTCAATCCCAGTGTGAAAATTATTATCTCCTCTTCTCTAGCATTGAGTTATGAAATGCTAGAATTTCATAACTGCTTCATATTTCCACAGGAACCAACTTACATGAGTGGAAACCAGAACACACACACACACACACACACACACACACACACACACACACACACAAAACCACACTACTCTACTGCTGGCTGGTAATTCTTCCTATATTTACATGTCCTTGTAAGATATAGAAATAAAAAAATAGCAATACATAGATGAAAATCACCCACACCACCATATCAGCCATTCATAACTGTGCTTCAGATCGTTTCCTGCCATGAGAGGGTCAGACAAATTAAATAAATAATTTCCAGAAGGAATGAATGTCTTTCCATTCCACCAAGACTACTCAGTCACCTCCTCCATCAGAAGATTCCATTTTTCTTTCATCCTTATTTTAGCTAGAAAGTGCTTAGACAATCATCCAGTTCTCGAGAAGAAAATTGTGATTATAGGTCCCTTGTTCATCTGTCATTGTCTGCTGGGTTCCCTATGGATCCTCCACGATATGACTGTGGTGGCTCCTCTCTTGCCAGGATCTCAGCCATCGGCCTAAGCACTTGGGCCAGGAAGATCGGGCTGAGTAATAGGATATCCAGGATCCCTTGCCACAAGGACTAATACAGACAGCCCATGGAAGAGGATGTCCAGCTGATCGGGGATGGGGAGGGGGGGAATTGGGGAATTGGGAATAACAACTCATTATTTGCCCACTAAATAATGTAACTCATTATGGACAATAAATATATATTTAAAAAATGTGATATAAGGTCAACTTCCTATAACAGTTAATTCTTTGTAATGTCTTCCCATAAGAATGGAATGCGACTTTATTTTGGGAGGGAGAGCAGGGAGACATATAAGCAAACCAGACATGGAGTAGAGCAATAAATTCACTCAAAGATCCTGCCAGGCTGGGATGAATTTTGCTTCCAATTACATTTGATACACAGACCAATGTAAGTGACTATTATCACTGTCGAAGATGCTGCATCTTCCCTTACAGTAAATATGTCAACAGTAACTCATCTTTACCTGTGGGCTGGAAAACCTTTCAGTCAAGGGAAGGAAGCAAATGCTGCTTATTTCTTGCTCTAGGTGGATGATGTCTTTTCACTTTTTAAGTTTCACATCAGAAAACAGGGATTACTAGAAATTTGGATCCTCCCTAAAATATTATCCCAATGGCATAGGGTGTGCGGGAAACATTTTGAAATTTTGAGTTTTGAATTTTGAAACATTTTGTTGTGGTAGTGATGACTATACAAGCAATAATTACAAACATACTTTTCTTATAGTCTGCACTGTAGAAATATGCTGAGCTAAGGCGGGTTAATATTTGTCTTGCGACAAATATTATAAAACTACCTGTGGCTGAAAGTATAGGTGCTCCTCTCATATCCTTTGTTTCTTACCAAATATTTTAAAAAAAATATTTTATTTATTCATTTTCAAGCAGAGAGAGAGAGAGAGAGAGAGAGAGAGAGAGAGAGAGAGAGAGAGAGAGAGAGAACACCAGGGCCACCACCTTGTGGATCTGGTGTATGTAGGCCCTGGGGAATTGAACCCCGGGGCCCTAGGCAATGGAGGCAAGTGCCTTAACCACTGAGCCATCTCTCCAGCCCTCTCACCAAATATTTGAAGGCATATCTCCATAAGTTCTCACTGACAAGTCCTGTGAAAATTTAACTCTTATCTTTTACCTTTGCCTATCAGATAGATTATACATGCCTGGTTTCTTCCTCTTTGAATATTTAGCTACGTTTGGACATGGACTGGCATTGTTTCTGTTATTTGTGACCCTGGTGTTTGAACTCGGGGCCTTGTGCATGCTAGGCAAGAACTGTACCTCTGGGCTGTAGCCACAGTCCTATTTTCTCTTTGTTTATATGCTGGCTTTCAATTTGGGGACAAAATCTGTGAACATCAAAAACGGAAGACACCTAACTTCTATAAATGAGATCTGGATAAACAAAGTACAGTATGAACCCTCAACCTTCTGCATTTGTCCCAAGTGAAAAAAAAAAAAAACAAACCTATAAATCTATTGGTCTTCTTAAACAAATAATGACATACCATCAATATCTCACCACCTTCGGCATTGAGTCATGCCATGAATAAAGAGATGGAGTTCATCTTTGAGATCTGAAACAGGAGACCAGATGGCATGGTCAGTGAACATATCGGTGGTGAAAGTATGTTTTATGGGTAACTTTGCTTGCTTTCTTGTAAACAGCTGGTTTTATTATACAATCATTGTGGGTAGATAAAACTGGACGTGTCAAGTTCGAAAAAGCATATTTCTAGTTCTAAGATTAAGCAACAAACATTATCACTTTCCATCTTCTTCCTTCCCTTATCTACTTAATTTTTTTACTTTGGGACAATGACCTCCAATTAGGATTCTGTTTGTAAAAAATTTCAGTATGGTTAGTCACTAGAATGTACTCTGGAAGGTGACTAAATGAGATAATACTATGACTTTCACACTTGAAAACGCAGAGAGAATACCACTATGGAATGCATATCAGTTGAATACTCATTGTAGAACATTCAGCAGGCACTACAAAGGAAGACTTCTACCCATGACTAAATATGCAAATAAAAGTTTGCTTGTATGGAGCTGCAGCTTCCTTCTTTCCTGGTCTCCCTGATTCCAGCCTCTTCCTCTTTCCTGGCTGTCCTACACGTTTCTGCCAGAATAAAATTCCTGGTGGAGTATAACCCAACTGGAGCCTAAGTGGTATCTGGACACATCATTTATACCTATGAAGAGCTCCAACCAGAAAATGGACTCAGGTTTGAGGGAGCCTTTTTAGGGAAAACTCATCTGTAGAGAATACAAATTTTACAAGTCATAAAATCTGAGTCATCAAAGGCTAGAAATGAAGCAACTGATATTTCTCCTTCTGCCTGCATTTCTTCATCCATAAGAATGCTATGAGGTTAAAGGTAGAAAATTCATCGAGTCATTATTCTATATCTTGGAAATTGGAAGGACAAAGGTCAACTGGTTCCTGGCCCTCTTCTGCACAGTTCATGGTAGGCTTTGTTTCATACATAATGGAAACCCTTGTAGCGATAGGGTAGGCTCTATAGGGTGGTCTTCCTCTTATGAAGTACTGACAGAAGTCAGAGAAGCCACTGTGCAGCAAGCCTGGGTTGGCAGTCAGTGTGGCACAGGTTGGGGAGTCGAGTGAAACCTACTTAACACCTGTCAGTATTTTTTGGGGGGGATGTGGAGAAGCAGTCCTTGGTCCTTATCCACAGATTTGTCTATGACAATCACTCTCTGCATTTTATATTTTAATATTTTTTTCTACTATGAATTTTGGAATACCAGCTTTTTGTTTAACTTCATATATATATTCTTGGTATAGATGTCTTCCCAGATTCTGATATCTGAATCTGGGTGAGTCTGCAATAGTGTTTCCAGAGAAAATAAGAACATTTTGATATGGGTTAGGGACATGGTAACTCTTGTTGCAGCTAGTCAGCTAGGGTACCCCCCCCCATCATGGACGCCACCCTGTCCCTTTGAGGCTAGAACTACACTCTCATCCAGTCTACCCAGTCTGATCCAAGATCAGAACAAAGGGCATCTTCTTGGTTCTTCCTGAACTTTTTCCAGGCTTGACAGTCATGTCTGGGGCCTTTTGAGTCTGAGTCCACTAACCAATGAAGATGCTTCACATACATTGGAACTTGGCAATGAAGTTTATTCTAATTAGATGCCTAATTTATAGAAGGCCCCAATTGAAGCCTCCACGTGAATTCCCTGCCTTTCCCTTTGCCCTCTCAGGATCATGATATGTGGCTAGGTACATCTCTCTTGACTAAAAAGCTTTTCGTTTCTCTTATTTCTATACCATTTATTCTCTCTTAAAGAAAGAAATCTTTCATAGATTTGCCCTCTTCTATGTCTGTCATTTTCAATTCTTTGCTAATAACAGCAAACAAAGACAAGAGCTTGACTGGTTTGAAATGAAGTTTTATGAGAGCCACTGACTTTGGGGGTTTAAAGCCCAGCCACTGTCTAGAACTCTCTCTCCCAACAATGAGGTTTCCAATCTGAGGGATGGTTCATTCCCTTGATGGCTTCATATTGTGATGGGATTATTGGGAGTTTTTGAAAAGTGGAGCCTACCTGAAGGAAATTGGACAACTCAGGTCAGACAATGAGGGCTTCAGCTTGCCTTAGTGCCCTCCTTTCTTTCCTCTCTCTGCTCCCCATCTGCCAAGAAGTTGAGGGATCTCCTCACCCTCAGCCTTCCTTCACTGCCTCGCTACTCCGTTGAAGTGCCTGAGGACAAAACAACCTTGGACAGAGACATCTGGTAAGGTAAGCCAAAATAAATCCTTCATCCTTTCAAATCGTTCTCCCAGTGATGACAAAAGTGACGGATATGAGATAGAAACCCTCACTTGAAAGAAATCTTTGTGTCCCTTAATACTCTGAAGCTGATGACAAAATTATTCCTATCACCAGTCGTCCCTTTTTAAATAAAAGTGTGAAAGAATGCGGAGGGGGACAGAGAGGATGCGATCCAGTCAAAAACGTAAAGCATTGCTGACAACCAGCAGGAGAAAACACATCCTCTATTATAAAACCTTAGACGTGTGTGTGTGTGTGTGTGTGTGTGTGTGTGTGTGTGTGTGTGTGTGTGTGTGTGTACCCATGCATACACACACGCCAGGGATTCCTTGGCCAATCGCTTCAGTATAATTATGAATAATTCCTACAGTCACATATAAATCTATATTGAGCTGTTGGAATAATCAAACCTATTCAGGGAGAAGAATTCCTGGGTTGAGACCTGTATGCATGCGAGGTCTCATCCTTAGCTCCAGATTACAGGAATCTCTAGTAAGGAGCAAACCCCATAACACCATTAGGAAGAAAATCACTCTGTCCCCCCCCCCAATCTTTTTGCGTCCAATTTATGTCCAATTTGCAGACTTTCAACATCACAACCTCACAGTTCATAAAATCAAACTCAGCCTGGGCTAAGTCTCCAGGTAATGGATTTAGGATCACTGGAGGTGTTACCTGCAGTTCATGATGGGTAACTTTCTTGTTAACTAAAGTCCCTTTAGCTAAATGAGTTCCAGCTTTAAGTCTCCCCCCCCTCTCTTTTTTTTGGCAAAGACTTTTGGGGTGGGGGTGGGGCAGGAGGAGAATTTTATTAGGCTTTTCATTGCAAAGGCAACAGGGGGAAAAAATTGGGATAAGCCAGTCTTTGTATAAACGGAAGGTGGTGAAAGGAAAGCTGTGTATAGGGGCGACAGGATCAACCCTCCGGCTCCACTGGGCTACGTGGGGACTCTGGGAGACGACCCGGTGCTCAGAGTGGAGCCTGGCTATTTCCGTAGGTAGCTAAGGCTCTGCAGGGAAGGCTGGCCAGGGAGAAACCGCAGAAGGAGGAGCTGGAGGGACTTGGTGGGGGCACTGTACATGTCTTGCCCACTCTCTGGGTTCTGCTCCTTACCATCAGATTCTCTCTTTTGCACTTGCTTTAAGGGTGTTCTGATCTGATCTCCACCCTTAAAGGTCAATTTGACACTTCGAGGTATGTGTCTATTCCTGGCTATGAATTTAAGGAGCACACACCAGTGTGCATATTCATATATACTATTTAGGATCTATTCCAGAAGCCTAAAGGGAAATATCCCTCCCAAAATTAGTGGTTCTCCCACCTCAGTCTCAGGAGGAGGCTTAATTTGATCTCTCTCTCTCTCTCTCTCTCTCTCTCTCTCTCTCTCTCTCTCTCTCTCTCTCTCTCTCTCTCTCTCTTTAAAAGTCATTTCTGGACCTGCTCCATTTAAAAGGCTAATAGCATGCTCTTTAGTATGGGTCATTTGTTATCTGTAAAGACTAGATCACCTACATCTATCTCTATGTTTGTTTTTTTTATTTTTATATATTATATTTATTCATTTTCAAGCAGAGAGAGAGAGAGAGAGAGAGAAAGAGAGAGAGAGCGCACCAGGGCCACCACCTTGTGGGTCTGGCCTATGTGGGTCCTGGGGAATTGAACCGGGGGCCTTAGGCACTGGAGGCAAGTGCCTTAACCGCTGAGCCATCTCTCCAGCCCACTGTGTTTGTATTTTTTTTTCAAAATAATCATTCCTTTTACACAAACGTTTAATTTCTTTTACCTGTGTGTGATCTTAGACTTGTCACATGACACATAACCTTCCTGCTGATGTACTTGGTCTTTACTCAAAGAATCCATTAACCTTTTCAAAAATAGCTTAGACCACACTGTTATGTTTGAGAAAGGAAAAAAATCAATATATTCTGTTTACTGTAGTGGCCATTTATCTATTTTCCCTTAAATAAGCACAGGTAGAAATATTGGCAATTTCAACAGTAAAATCCAGAGGATGGATTATTATTATTATTATTATTATTATTATTATTATTATTATTGCTTTTTTTTTACCATATTTGGAATTGAACCTAGGTCCTTGGCCTACTAGGTAAGTGAGTTACATCCACAGTTCCTCTTGATCAATTTTATTCTGAAACAGGAACTCACTAAGATGTTCAACCTGGCTTTGAACTGGAAACCCTCCACATCAAACTCCAGAGCTGGAAGCATTACAGATTCATGTCCCCAGTCTGAACTCATTATTGCTCTTGTATGGCAAGCACTGAATTCATACAGATGTTACACACATCTGTTTGCAAAGCACAGATTGTCCAATCATAAAAGGACTAGAGGTAGAAGGCCAGCAATGGTTGTCATGGTATGACCAGATGAGATGCATACATATATATTTAAATGGGAAAGCTTTTAATTTTTCTTCAATCAGAAGATCGGCCTATGGTACCACTCTTGCTTTGTATCATTAAATGAAGTTTAATACAAGAAAAAAAAAGAAACTATTTTTCCAATTTAAAAATTCTATAATAAGCAAATTAAACTCTCTCCTTGTTGCAGAAATAATTATCCGACAAGTTTGAATATGAATTTCTAGGAAATATTTTAGAATGTTTTGTAACAAACGAACCCCAGACACATTAATCAACTCTGATGTAATCATCTGGGAAAACCACTCAATGAAACAGTCATCAAATGCTCTTGAGGGCTTTCTGGGATCTTCTTTTGCTGGGTCATATCTCTGCTGTGGTTGGTGTCTGAGGGCCGATACACTGACTTTACATTTGGCCTTTGTTCTCTGCTGCCTCTGGCTCCCAAAATGTACGGTGGTGACTAAGAACATCCCCAGTGGCTTACTCCCTAGAGTCTTTGTGAATGACCAGATCCATGCAAAATAAGTTTAGAATGGAAGATCCTGACTTCTAAGTTTGTCTAGGAACTTGAAGGAAACAGACACTTAAGGATGTATAGAAGAATTTAAGTTTTCTTCTGTTTATGTGCCCTTTAAAAGTTAAAGTGCACACTCAGAATGTGGACTCTAGCCTCCTGTCATCTGGAGGAGACTTTGGGCCAAATGTGGTGTTCTGTGTGGAGAAGGCGGTTAACCTGAACCCCAGACACCTCTCCTTGCCACAGGCTCCTGGGTATCTCAGAGTTTGCCTTCACAAACCAAGCATTACAGATCGTCCACAAGATGAGGTCAGTCAATTACATGGTGCAGGAATATCTTATTTTTAAAAATGAAGGGGAGTCTCTAGGTGTCAGCGTTTGGCAAACCAGCTTAGCAAAATATTTTAGACTTGGAAATGTGTACAACATCCAGTCCCAAGGACATTTGTCTTTTAATTCTCGTAATAACTTAAAATGAACTTAAAAGGTATTGCTTTTAATTCATCTAAGCTATCTGTTTAGAAAAAAAGATATTAGAAAGATAAATACTAGAAAGAAAGTAGACATGGGTTCGGGAGATGGCTCAGTGAATAAAATGCCTGTATAAGCATGCCAGCATGAAAATATTTGAGTTAGGATCCCTGGAACCTGCAAAAACCTAGATGGTTGAGAGCTAACATCTGTAATCCAGTGAACCTGTGGTGAGATGGGAGAGAGAGACAGAAGAATTACCAGGAAGCTCTCCAGGAGTGAATGCAGCAATGGACAACAAATGCAAGAAACCTTGCCTCCCAGGAAGGTCAAAGGCGAGGGCCAAAACTTGAAATTGTGCTATGACCAACCACATATGTACTCTTGCAGGTGTAAGCCTATACCCACACAAATGAATGTGTGCGTGTGTGCGTGCACACACACACATCATATACACATGCACCAAAACACACACACACAAAGATTATTTAGAATAATTGAAATTATAATTTTCAAGAAGAGATCATATACAAATTATGTAGTTGTGACAGTAATACCTGGCTTTAGAAAAAACCTAGAATAGTGACTTTCATCAAACCCTAGGTGTGTCTTGGATTGGATCAGAGATTTGTCACTGGCTAGTTAAGGGAGTGTGTCTAATTCTTTATAGGAAGCTTCTGATACTTATGCTCAACCTGAGTTGTAAGAAGTTATTGATACTCTGGTTTCTCTTTGGATCGTATACGTCTTTTGCCTTTAAGAAGGTATTGATCTATTAAGAATGCCACTCAGTATCATCCATGGAAGTGTTTAAAAATGATCTATCATTTTACTTAGCTGTAAAAGAAAACATTAAAATTATTCAAGCCAAGTTACTCACAAAATATATCATAATAAACAGAGAGATGTTAGGAAGTGAATTGGTAGGACCAGTTTGAATCAGATGGTTCAATTATCAACATAAGTTTTAGTTACATTGATTAAATGATATGCAATGTGTCTAAGATTTATAAATTAATATTATGAAGATGTCAGTGTACACAACATATCGACTAACTGGCCATCATTTACCAACTATATGATAATTATATATGATAACTGTATATGATAATTATATCTGTAGTTGTCTGTGTGCGTTCATACTTATGTTAACTTAGGGAACAAAGAATTGGTTTGCTAATTGGATAAGAGAATGTTGGGACTTAAAAAATTTCAAAACACAGGCTGGAGAGATGGCTCAACGGTTAAGGCACTTGCTTCCAGTGCCTAAGGCCCAGGGTTCAATTCCCCAGGACCCACATAAGCCAGACCCACAAGGTGGTGGCCCTGGTTCTCTCTCTCTCTCTCTCTCTCTCTCTCTCTCTCTCTCTCTCTCTCTCTCTTCCTTTCTGTATCTCTCTGCTTGAAGATGAATAAATAAAATATTTAAAAAAGAAAAACAAAACAAAAAAATATTTTTAAAAAATTCAAAACACAAGTTCACACAGTTGGTAATTGAAATCATGTGAAATTGGCTAAAATTCTGTAATTTAGTTCTAATTTGAAGAATAATAGGACTTGGTTTGAAATTTCTTAATTCATTCAAAGTTAACTGGAAAAGGTAAATGATAAATTCACAAAGTAGCCAAGGCTTCAAAAAAAAAAAAAGAAACAAAGAAGAGTATACATGAAATTGAACAAGAATTAAATCAATAGCAGGGAAGAGAAGGAGTCTAGAAGAAAACCAAGAAATGGAATCAGTAATCAGCAGTGCTTTTGTTAGCGTGGGCTCAGTGTAAAATCACTCTGAAATGAACACTGCCGTACAGTAGCTTATGCCATTAGTAGGAAATCAGTCAGAGGGAAAAGTAAGGTTCCAGAAAGCCTGGATAAGCAAAGGAGATGGGAAAGCCGGCAAGAGAATGGTTACCTAGTTGGTGTCCCAGTAGGTCACCTGGACTTCACACTACTGGGGAAAGCCATGCGGATGACATCTTCATCACTGAGGGACAGAGAACTGTTTTTATTCAAAGCCACCTGTGTCATCCAAGTCAGGGATTGTCTTTTTGCATGGGGATAGAGTCTCCCATGTCACTGGATTGGTTCTTGGTCTCAGTGTCTGAGTGATTTCACCACATCTCTTATGTAACTGAGAGAGACATAAAGCTGAGGCTTGAGAAGGAGTCATTTATATCTTTAACCAAGGCAAGTTGGAGTCCACGTACAGTGGCCTGTGGCTGCAACATGGATTCAAATGTACCATGTGGCGTTAGAAGGACAAATTAGAAGAAAGCTCAGACGTGGAATTTCAAAGTATTGATGGAAAATGTTTTATTTCCTTATCGAGTTAGGGAAGTCGGTAAAAAAAATAGGAATAAAATGTAAATCATACCATGTGAACCTCCATATGAAAAGAAGTAAATGATAGACAATGAAAATAGGAATCATTTGATGATAAAGTCAGTGAACACTGTCTGGATTGTTGTATGTTAGGAATGGGGCTGGGGAGACAGCAAAGCAGTTACAGACACTTGCTGCATAAATAAGCCTTCGGACAGGAGTCTGGATAAAGCCGATGTAAGCAGGGAGTTATCACTGAGCCAGGAGACTCTTTAAGCACAAATGAGCTCGTTTGAGCTTCCCAACTGCAATAAACCAGAAATGCCTTGTCTCATATAGGGCAGAAGGTAAGGGCTGACACTTCAAGGCTGTCCTTTGACCTCCACATGCACACACACTTTGAGCACACACACACACACACACACACACACACACACACACACACACACAAAGACCCAACTTCAGATTCACCAGAACCCTTTAAATGCCTCATATGGAATTGCCATTTCATATTTGGAATTCCAGCTATTCTCCGGTGAGTTTGGAGGTGGAGACAGGAGAATCTCCAAAGCCAAAGCAGTGGTACCAAAATAGATAGATAGATAGATAGATAGATAGATAGATAGATAGATAGATAGATGCTGCCTCTCAAACTAGGTGGAAGATGAGGACAAACACCAGAGGTTTTCCTGTAACTTCTACATATGCACCAGGGCATTCACACACCTGAGCATACATCATATGTGCACACACCCACATACATGCACAGAGACAAAAGTGATAGAGATGAAATAGACTGCAGCCATCATATTTAAATCTAAACACCCTTTATGAAAATATTACAACACTGTTTAAAGGGATTTTTTATTAGTTACTCCAAAATGATGTGTGCTATTCAAAATGTGCTTTCTGTCTCCCAATTGCTTTTATTAAATTAGATAAGCATAACTGAATATTGAACTATTTGGTATTTGTGCATGCCTACCTTTCTCACCAACCTACTGTGTATAATATCCTGTGTAAATCACATAAGTGCATAAGATCTAGACTGTCCTTCAATGTGTATCTGAAATTAAGTGATATTTTTAAGATCAAAAAGTTTATATGCATCTATGAAACCTGGGGATCTATAGAATCTCATCACAGCATATATATTCTTCTTCTTGACTTTATTTCTACATTTTTTTCATTTCAATTTAGTCATTTGAGACATCGATTTTGAGACAGTCAGATAAATTATCATTTAGTGGTGAGGCTTAGGACAGTCTTTGATTCCAGCATTGCAGAAACTGAAATAGCAGGATTGCTGTGAGTTTGAGGCCAGTCTAATCTTTAACTTGAGTGCCAGTCAGAATGTTCTAGAGAGTGACCATGCCTCAAAAAAAAAATAAATGTTGAGAACATAAGCACATAGCCAGTGATCACCACAGTCCCCTAATACCTACATCAAGGCCTGTGCCATCAATGTCATTTGGGTGATTTTCAAAACATATGTAAGATTATTTCAATATTAAGCATTATTTGATATAAACTGTATATTCAAAGTTGGCTTTATCAGAATCAGATAGCTGATACAGGTACACTGGAAAAGAAGCACCCCATCATCGAGCCGGTTTCCAAAGCCAACTCAACTGAGTATTGGCTTTTAAAATTTGTATGTCAGATTCAAATCTTTCCTTTTTTCTTTTGCTTATCTCTTCTCTTCAAAATCTCAAAAATCACAGTCAGCAAA
>PVHP010030633.1:0-21567 GCA_004024765.1 Zapus hudsonius | reverse complement strand
AGCGGGACGCTCGGCCTGGGTCTGCTCCCGGGACCCCCGGGACCCAGGTGGGAGGCTGTGGCCCCTTTGGGCCCAGGGAAATCCCAGGGCGGACCGGGTGGGGCCGCGTGTGGGCGGCCTGGGAATCATCAGCGCCGTTCTGCGGGCTTCAGCACCCGCAGAGCTGCCAAGTGAACAGCGACCGGCTGCAGCGGGCTTTAAAAGGCGACACCTGCAGCCCCGCCGGCGGGGAGCTGAAGGCAGCCCCGCGCGGCGCCCGCCTACCTGGGCCGCGGCCGGGCGGGGACGCGCCGGGCTCCGCCGCCCGCCTGGACGCGAGGCCCCCGCAAGCTGCGCGCCGCTCCATGGGAATGCGGCCACTTGTGCCGGCGCGGTCGGGAGGGGGTGCGCCGCCTTTCAGAGACGGACTCAATGAGGCAAAGTGGTCAGTGAACGTTATAAATGATGCGCGATCGCTCTGCAGATTGCCTGGCAAATCAGATTATATGGTCGCTCGCAGGCCGTTTTCATGAGCTTTAAAAACTTAAGCAGGTATTCGCCCATTAAATTAAAAAGAAGCGACTGGAGAATTCGGAAAAACGCGGCTGAAAGACTCGGTGTTGAATATTCACGCGTCTCTTTTGTTAGCGATGGACTCCACCATCAGCTCGGGGAGGGAGTGCTTTGGACCAGACACTTTTTTTTTTCTGTCTTAAATAAGGTAGAGGAAGAAACCAGAAGTTTACATTTATTACACTTACAGTGAGATTCTTCTTTTCCTTCAAGGCTAAAATTCTCATGACTTGGAAAGGACTGTCATTCTAATCAGAATGAAGCCCAGCCTTGGAGAGGGGGTTCAGGGAGCCCCCTCTTCTCCCTGGCAGTGCAATCCCAGTGGAAAGCTACAGACAGGCTGTCTGCACCGAGGCCCCCTGAGATCCACCTGCCTCCCAGGGACTCACCAGGCTCTGGGAGAGGCAGCCCATGGAAGCAAGAAGCTTTAAGAGTGTGAACCACACGATCAGCGTTATTAGTGATATGTGTAGTGAACGCAGGGAGCCTATGGTAGATAGGAACACCACAACCGCCCTAGCTATGCCTCAACTTGGCCTGGATTTTTCGGTTGGCTGTTTGCAGTGACTCATTGTTATCCTGGGCAAGTATTAACCTCTTGGGCTCAGCTGATCCATTCACAAAATTGGAACTAGTAGTGTCTGATCTGTCCTCCTCACAGGATTTTTATTATTTCAGTTAATAGATTGTAAATTTCAAAGTTAGAAGCCAAACATAAACCCCAGAGATAAAATGCTCTTTGGAAATTGGAACCTCAGAAAAGCAGAGAGTTCTTAACACTTGAGTTCCTGTCTTGCCTGCCCTTATGCAGGGATCATTCTTGACAGGACAAGAAACAAGGAATGCTCTTAATTCTCAAAATGCTTGGCCGGAGCTCTGAGGCTGGTGATCCTCCCTGGGATTGTGCAGACCTCCTCCAGGAGCAGATTCCCTAAAACAGTAGAATTAGCTTTACTGGGTTTGCACCGCTAGGGGGAAGAGCAGGGCTCTCCCAATCCCTCTCCAAGGGGCCTGGTGTGCTTCATTCTGATTAGAACGACAGGAGCTAACCCCACATTCCATTTTAAGAAAAATTCCTTTTCTCTGGAAAGAAGGGCTGACCCCCTAGAAGTGACAGAGCAGGATGCAATCAACATAGTCGATCTAGTGGCAATGTGTGTTTGTGTGTATGGGTGTAAGTGGCAGGTCTCCAATAAATTGAACATTTTCATTTTTTGTAGAATACATTTCCTGCTGGAACCAATGGCTACTTTGGGAAAAGTAGATTAAAAGTAATAAATAAAGGCGAGTTAGTAAAGCACAATTCATTGGGAAAGAATGTGGGTTTATTGCAGTCCTGGGCCTCAGAGTTCCTGGAATGTTCTGATGGGCCATGCTTGCTTCTGAAGGTAAAGGCTGCCTTGGTGGAGCCCCTCAAATGGTGCCACTTGCTTGAAGTAAGGGAATCCCACCTTTTTATACCTTCTGTCCAGGGTTATTTTCTAGTTTATAGTGTGTGTGTCTAGAACATTAATAAATGCCTAATACATTTTATTTTATTGAAGTTCATATTTATACTTTTTTTCTCAATCCCCTCCTCATAGCTTACCTGTTAAACTCAATTTGGGGAAAATCACTAAATAGCCTTACATTATCTTAAGGATGCCTGAATTCTTTCTGGGATTCTTTTATGTAAACACTACTGTGGAAATGTTTGGAGAAAGAACAAGCTCTCCGTCTTCACCTGGCATGACTTCCCAGAGGCATTAGCCTTTTCATGGCCTCAGGGTCAAGAATGAAGTGACTGAATCTCAGAAAAGGAGGAAGTGGGAACAGAGGGATCTTGGAAAGTTGGATATACTTTTTTTTCTTTGAGGTAATGTCTCATTCTAACCCAGGCTGACCTGCAATCACTGCCGGTAGATCTTGAACTTATAGTGATATTCCAATCACTGCCTCCTCCCAAGTGCAGGGAGAAAATTCACGAACCACCACACCTGGCTGAAAGTCGGTTTTATTTTTTGAGGTAGGGTTTCACCCTAGGCCAGGCTGACCTGGAGCTCACTCTGTAGTCTCTGGCTGGTCGTGAACTCACAGTGATCCTTCTATCTTTGCGTCCTAAGTGCTGGGATTAAAACGTGAGCCACAACACCCTGCTTTTGTTTTTGAGGCAGGGTCTCATAGTGTAGCCCAGGGTGACCTGGAACTCATTCTGTATTGGCTTTGAACTTGTAACAGTTTTTTATTACAGACATGATCCATGATACCTTGGAACATGTAGTCTCTGAGGAATCCCAACTCATAGTACGTTGAATCCAATGAGTAAGGCTCCATACGTGTCACCTATAGTAAATGTTTCTGTTGAGCTAAACATGGTCAAGGAGCAAAGGTCAACATTTATATTTATGACTTTGTCATTATATCAGTGTCTTAGCCACATGCCACTGGGATGAAACTCCGAACCAGGCACAGTTATGGGAGAAAGGATTTATAGAAGCTACAGATCCAGGGGAAGTTCCATGATGGTGAAAGACGGTCCTCTTTCACAGGTCCAAGCAGAGAAAGAGAGATAGAGAAAGAGAGAGAAGCCATAACCACCAACACCACACACACAGAACAACAAACAGGCAAGAGGGATAGAGAGATTTTCTTTCCCTTTTTATAGCCTTAGGGCAGGATCTTGCAACCCTATCCCAGTCTTGTTGACTCTCTGAGTCTCTGGAATTTCTTTCTTGCACTTCTTTCCAAGGAAAGGATAACTGTTTCTAGCTCTCCTGAGCATCCTTACATCCTTCCCCCCCCTACTGCGAGGGCTACCTTCCTGTGAACATCCTTAGAGACCCACCCAAGCTTACTAAAAATGTCAATTTGACAACAAAACTTAACCATAACAATCATATTTATAACTAAAATGTATAAACTTCTCATTCAAAATGGATACCAGGTAACATGCAAAAATATACTTTAAAAGGATAAGAAAGTAAATGAGAACAGTTGGGTTAAATGTAGGAAAAATTAGATGAAACTGGGGCAAATTTTGTACAGTTGCTAGAGATGGTCTAAAGTTTTGATTCCCTACCTCCCAGTCAGATATATAAAGAGGAAATACAGTAATTTCATGATCCATAGTATTTAAGAAACATAAACTAGGCTCTCACAAAAGAACAAATTATAGTACTGATATGAGATATATTTTTCCATATGTCCAATCAAGTCCCTAGAGCAAACCAATTTGATTTGTGTGGGTTAATGCCTTTATGTGTCAGTCAGTATAGCCTGTAACTTCAAGTAAGGATAAAACTAATGAGAAAGGAACTTGGACAACTTGGGCCTACCTGTACCCTTAATGGAATATTGTAGCATCAATTCTAGAAGTTCCTTTACTACAATTGCTGGAGCTTATGGGAGATTGGCAAACAAGCCCTGGGATATAGAAAGTGAGGTCAAGGACAGTGACAGTCTTTGGAGAAAAAAGGCATTAGTTACCCTTAGTACTGGAATTAAGTGCCCTATGACAAACCATGGTTTGATTTCATTTTTTAGACATGAGAGTTTGTGATTTAGTCTAGGTATGTAATGATATTACTAGTTCCTGCATCTAGTGGGAATCAATGTGACAGACAAAAGTGATGTATAACCCTCCTAGCATTAGTACCTGAAACCCTGAAATCATTCACACTGGCTTTTTCTCCTCTTGTCATTTGCCAGCTGGGAACAGAGGGTTTTGAGGTTCTATGTAACAAAAGAAACATTAGCTGAGCCCCCTGAATAATTGCACAAGGAAGTCTACCCTCTGCAACTTGCCAATTGCATAGAACTGTGTAATCAGAAATAACTTACTCCTTATGCCATTAAGTTTCTGAAATTTGGGTCTTGTGTTTTGTATCCTAACTTAGAATACAAGGTGATATGAGCATCTTTGGAAAAACACTCCCCACAGGCAAGACAGTGACAATGCAGTTATTTGGTCTTCTCATGACAGTGCTTCACAAAGCATGAGCCAGATGGTGAAGGTCTGAGAAGGACAGTATGTAAGGTGAGTTCATCTCTTAATTGTATCCCATACATTATACTGGAATGTCATGATTTCTACGGTACATTTTATTTCCTGCTTTCTCTTTCTTCTTTGATCCTATGGCCATTAGCAGAGAAACAGGGGTTCTAAGAGCAAAGGAAAGGAGAGTTTCGTTCCTATAAAGAGTGTAGTAGGTACTATGATTGTTATGTAGCAGATTATTCTGAAAACTCTCATGTATTACTTCATGTGCTTACGTATATCCCTTAAAAATAGGCATTGCTATTTCTGTATCAATGACAACTTTTTTAGAGTTTGTTACAATTGTTGTGCTAGGAATTTAGAAACTCACAGTTAACCTAACGTTTGACTGTTTCAGGGAATCTTTCTGAGTAACTGAAGGACACCTGTAGTAGAGTTCTCCAGAAAGACTGAACCAATAGGAGACAGACAGACAGACAGACAGTCAAACAGAGGGGAATTAGCTCATGGGACTACAGAGGCTGAGATGTTCCATGACAGGCTGTCTGAAAGTTGGAGACCCTGATATGTGAGTAGCATGATTCAGTTTAAATCTAAGGCCTCAAAACCAGGGAAGCTGATGGTGAAACCATCAGCCCAAGCCTCTGGTGTAAGTCCTGGAATGTGAAGGCTGGGAAGCATGGTATTCTGATGTTCACAAAAGGGGACGAAGAGAGTCTTCCAGATAAGATGATAGACTTTCTCTCTAATTTTGTTCTCTTCAGCCCTTGGTCAATAGGATGGTGCCTGCTCACACTGGGCAGATCTTCTCAGTCCACTGACTCATACGCTAACACCTTTACAGACCTACTCAAAAGTAATGCTATATCAAGTCCTGAGACATATCTTAATCTAGTCAAGTTGACACCTAAAATCAACCATCACAGCACCCATATGACACATATCTGGGAAGATGGACATGTACCAATAACATTCCTATTGCTGGGACAAAACACCTGACCAGGAGTAGCTTATTGAAGAAATGGGTTTATTTCAAGCTTACATTTTTGAGGAGAAATTTCATTATGGCATAGAAAAGCATGGCAAAGCAGGTATCTGGGCTATGACATCTTCACAGGAAAAAGGAAAGACAGCACTAAACACACACTGGATTGGACTCAAGGCCCATCCTAACACCCCTCCTCCTCCAGCAAGGCTTTACCTCCCCAAAATTGCATCAATTGGGGCCTAAGTAGGAAGCTTAACCCCCAAACACTTGAGTCTTTGGGGGAACATTTTGTATTTAAACCACCACAGGACATGAACTCAGTTTTAGGGTACCATGCTGATTTATATTTATCAACTTACAGGACATAGAGTCCCGTAGGAAAAAGCTTCTGGGCATGCCTGTGAGGGTTCTTGATTAGGTTAATGGAAGCGGAAGACCAACCCTAACCGTGGGTGGCACCATTCCAGTGCTTGGGGTCCTAAAGTGAATCATGAGGAAAAGTCTAGTTTAGCATGAGCGTTTCCGATCTCTGCTTTCTGACTACTGATGTATCTCCTGTTGCTGTTTTCATGCTTTTCCCACCATGATGGATTGTACCAGCTAGAATCTTAAGCCCAAATAAGCCTTTTCTTTCCTTTAGCTACTTCTGGTCAGACATTTGGTCACAACAATGAGAAAATAACTGGAGTTTTCATTGCAAGCACCAGAGTAGCAGATTCCTCCAATCTGAAATATTCTCTCCTGAAGGGAGGAGGTCAAGAAGTTAGGAAGAGCTGAAACTTTAAAGGTCACACAACCACTCCCCAAGGTTATAGGAGTAGCAAACAACTGTTGTAGGGTAGACTCTGACTAGCATTGTATAGAAACTGAAAATTCCCTCCTGTGGGAAGGAAGGAAGGTCAGGAGATTCAGAAGTCAACTTGTCTGAGAAAAAGGTTGTAAGATCTCTTCCTAATACATAATAGGAAAGCAACTGCTTTGAGAGGGATTCTCACTCAAAGATTCAGACTAGTCACATCACTTGCTGGGTTTCTGTGATGGGTGATGAGAAGCTCCAGAGATACAGCTTCTGTGGGTTTTCGGGTGATGTAACTCTGCGTTTGAGTCATGCTTTGCTCCTATATGCAACCCCTCACTCTGCTCTGTAAGTGATCCCAATAAACTCACATGCCACAAAAATTGATTGTAGTACCATCATGTCTGCCATCCAAGTCCTACCTGGGTTGAATAAATGTGTGTTCACATTCCCCCAGTTTCCTATGACAGGGAGAGAGTTAAGATCCAAAGTAGAACCAAAGCATGGGGAGAAGTACCATGGAGCAGTGTCTTCTGAACATGACTTGACTCAGAGTGGCTATGGTTTCGTGCTTAAGATTTAGCTTGTCAAGATTCTTTCATGGATGGGGTAAATGTGCAGGAAACCACAACCCTCCAGGAGATGCTATTTATAGTCAGTGGTTTCTGTGAAAAGGGGAGGTCATGTGCATCAATAGTTTAGCCACTGGTAAGTTGTCCATGTTCCAATAAACACCCCGATATTCACGCAAGCAACTCTGATTAAACTCAATGGGTCACACAAGAAAAAACGTGAATGTAAAAATGGGGATAGTTGGGAAGAAGAAAGGGTTTATCAAGAGTGCAAGGGAGACAAGAGAGAGAATGGGAGTTCCTCCTTGGGGGCCCAAGTTTTTGGTTCCTATAGGATTTTGCCCTGAGTCCCAATTCCAATTAAGGGCTCCTTGACACTGAGTAGATTTCTTGGCAAATTTGAAAGCTGTTGACTACCCCCTTCCAGGTTTTGTCATCTCTATTGCCCAAGTGATCACTTTTTGGCTCACCGATCTCTTCCAGAAGGCAGTGTGTTCAGCCTTCTCATGACAACAGTCTGCATTGTATATCAGTGGTCTGCTTTCTCCAAATATTATTGACCAATTTCCCCTGGTAGCTTATGTAGCACCTTCCAGCACTGCATATGCTAGCATCTGGGGGCTGGTTGCCATTCTGGACCTTGCAGGGCCTCTCTGTGTTGTGTGATGAGTTTCTGTGGTTTCTTCATCAATAGGATCTTACCTTGGGCCTGGGGTGGGTATTCAAGAGCTTTGACAGAATCCTGCCTTGTTTTAGGAACCTTGTGGGTCTCTTTGATCAACAGCTCAGTGTGGGAAGGAACCAACGACTGGGACAAGGAGTTGCAGGCCTATTAATTTTTCATGGGTTTAGGCTTCCTCCCATTCTATTCACGGCCCCTCTTACCAGGTGATACCTACTTCTTCCTCTAGAGACTACTGTATGGAAGTAAGAATTTTATGATTACAATTCATTATTTGTTTAGCTTATTGTATAAGTCGCCCCACCCTTCCCTTACTCCCCCCTCCATTCCTTCCACACTTTTTACAGTCTCTCATTTCGCCTGTCAGGTTTGCTTAGAGTTTAATTTTAACTTGGTTAGGAACCCCATATGAGGGAGAATATGTGGCATTTGACTTTCTGTTCTTGTGTGAATTTGCTTAGTAAGATCTGTTCCAAGTCTGTCCACTGTCACACCAACTCTGACAGAGTCTGTGTGAGAAATTGCATAGACTGAGGCAGTTGCTTCAAGGAAGTCTGCCCGTTGGAACAGGCTGTGCGCTCCAAGTCTTTGTGGTCTTGGCTGCTCCCTTATCGCTCTGATCTTCATAATACCTGCTCATGGCTCTAACTCATTGTTTCTTTCTAGTTCATTGAAAACTGGGAATAAACTATGATGATTTGTTTCCCAAGAGAAAATAAAAAATAAAGTTTTTCCTTCAGTTACTCCCCCATTATTATGAGCAATTGAGAGATTAAAAACAGCTAAAGGACTTTTATGGAGAGTTCTAAATGACTTACAATAGAAAAATTACTTATTAAAGAAAAATATTGAGAAAGAGATTCCTAGAACTGAGAGAGTTATAGGAAAAGACCAAAAAAAAAAAAAAAAAAAAAAAAAAAAAAAAAAAAAAAAAAAAAAAAAAAAAAAAAAAAAAAAAAAAAAAAAAAAAAAAAAAAAAAAAAAAAAAAAAAAAAAAAAAAAAAAAAAAAAAAAAAAAAAAAAAAAAAAAAAAAAAAAAAAAAAAAGCAACCTAATAATAAAAGGAAACTCCCTGAGCCCACTGATGCTCCATTGCCTTAGACAGGGATCTATGAAAAAGGTGACAGATGGGTTAACATTAAGGAAAAAAATATGATAAACTTTAAAAACAAATTCTTAATGGCTAAAAACTACATAATGTTTAAATTAAAAAACAAACACCAAGTCAGGCCTGGCCTGACTAACCACAATTTTATGTCAAAACTATTTCTATAATAATCATCTATGCTTTTCTATTGTCTACTCTCATATACCTCACTAAAATTCTTGGTTTAATCATTCAAAAAAACTATAACTGCATGTATAAGCAAAAATACTATGTTACAATAATCAACTGTATATAACTAACAAATGCTCAATAAAATCACACTCAAATACACTCTCCTTGAGTCTGTGTCTGTTTGTCACTCAGCCAAATCCCTGCCCACTTCTCCAAGGCCCTGATCCTTCGGTCCCAGCACTCCGGCCAAGCTGGTCCGTGGCAGTCCACTTTTCTTTAAATTTCATTATGTCATTTTTCCTTTCTGCTGAGTAAAATTCCATCATGTAAATGTACCACACCTTTGATATCTATTCATACAGGTATGGACATTTGGGTTGATTCCAATTCTAGGCTATTATGAATTGAGCTGTAATAAACATGGTTGAGCATATGTCTCTGTGCTGAGGTGTGACATCTTGCAGATAGATGCCTAGTAGAGGAATAGCTGGGTCCATTGGTATCTCTCTGTCCATTCTGTTCAGGAGTCTCCAGACTGCTTTCCATAGAATGAATTTTCAATCCCACCAGCATTGAATGAGGGTTCCTTTTTCCCACATCCTCACCAGCAACTATCGTTGTTGGATTTTTTTGATGACTGCTGTTTTGACTGGAGTAAGGTGGAATCTCACTGTAGTTTTGATTTGTATTTCCCAGATGATTAAGGATGATGAGCACTTTCTTAAGTGAGAATTGGCCATTTGTGTTTCCTCCTCTGTGGATTCTCTGTTGAGATCAGTGCCCCATTTTGTGAGGGGGCTGTTTTATTTTATTTTATTTTATTTCATTTTATTTTTGAGTTCTTTCTAAGTTCTAGATATTAGACCTCTGTCTGTATTATAGCTGGCAAAAATTATCTCCTGGTTTGATGGTGGTCTATTGACTCTGAGTATGGTATTTTTTTCTGTACATAAGCTTTTAAGCTTGACGAGGTCCCATTGGTTAAGTGATTGTTGCACTTCCTGGGCTACTGGAGGTTTGCTCAGGAAGTTTTTCCCTACTCCTATCTCATGGAGAGTTCCTCCTATTTTCTCTTCTTGGCTTTTCAGGATTTCAGGTTTCATGTTGAGGTCCTTGATCCACTTGTAGCTGGTCTTTGTGCATGGTGAAAGGAGTGGGTCTATTTTCATTTTTTCAACAAGTATTTATCCAATTTGTCCAGCACCATTTGTTGAAGATGCTATCTTTATGCCAGCCAACATTGTTGGGACCTTTGTCAAAGATCAAGTATCTATAGTTATTTGAATGAAGAGCAATGTCTTCAATTCTGTTCCATTGGTATGTTTGTCTGTTTTTAAGCTGGCACTATGCTGTTTTTGTTACTATGGCTTTGTAGTATGTCTTTAGATCAGGCATGGTGAGACCTCCTAATGAAGTTTTTTTTTTTTTTTTTTTTAGGATAGATTTGGCTATCTGAGGCCTTTTGCCCTTCCAAATAAATTTTGAGATTATTTTTTCGATGGCTGTAAAGTAAGAGGCTGGGATTTTTATCAGCATGCATTGAATCTGTAAATTGCTTTTGGAAGGATTGCCATTTTTACTATATTAATTCTCCCTATCCAGGAGCATGGACTATCTTTCCATTTTATCACATCCTCCTTTATTTCCTTCTTGAGCATTTTAATGTTTTCATTATATAAGTCTTTAACACCATTGGTTAGTGATATTCCAAGGTATTTGATTTTTTTTGTGCTAGTGAAAATGGGACCGTCTCTCTGATGTCTTCTTCTGTGTGCATATCATCTGCATAAAGGAAGGCTACTGATTTTTGTGTGTTAATTTTGTGCCCTGCCACTTTGCTGAAGGAATTTATCACCTTCAGGTGTTTACTGATACTATTCTTCAGGTCTGTTATGTATGGGATCATGTCTTCTGCATAGAGGGATAGTTTTACTTCTTCCTTTTCAATTTGAATCCCTTTTATGCTTTTCTCCTGTCTTATTGCTTGGGCTAGAAATTCAAGTACTATGTTGAAGAGCAGTGGTGAGAGTGGACACCCCTGTCTTGTTCCTGATTCAAGTGGGAACTCCATGAGTCTTTCCCCATTGCGTATGATTTGGTCTTTAGGAGTTTTGTATGTTGCCTTTATTATGTTGAGGTATAAGCCATCTGTGCCTAGCCTTTCCAGAGTTTTGAACAGGAAGTGGTGTTGAATTTTGTCAAAGTCCTTCTCTGTGTCAACTGAGATGATCATGTGGTTTTTGTGTTTGAGTCTATTAATGCGGTGGATTCCATTAATCGACTTCCATATGTTGAACCATCCCTGCATCCCTGCTTTCAGCTGTTTTGTCAGTAAGTTTATCATGTGTTGAGAATCTGGTATGTTTTCTCCTTTCAGTGAATGAAAATTATTTTTAAAATATAATTATAATTAAGTAAATGATCATTCAGTGATTGTGTAAACAATTCTGTTCTGACTGTTAAGGAGTGCAAGTTAAAAACAAATGAATTCAGAGTAATAGTAGCCAGTCCTTCCAATGGCTCAGATTTTCCATTGTCTTCAGATTACTTCTCCAGATTTAAGAAGTATTAAGAATGGGGCTCAGCAGTTAAAGGCACTTGCTTACAAAGCCTACTGACCCAAGTTCAATTCAGATGTACAAAAGGGGTGCATGTGTTTGGAGTTCGTTTCTAGCAGCAAGAGCCCCTGGCTGTCTCTGATGCATATGTGTTACATGACTGAGGCCAGTCAGACAAGGCCCCCATTTAAAGTGCATGAGGTAATGGCTCATTGACTTTTAGTACATTCAGAATATTTGCTCTGAACCATTGCCAATCACACAAATCTACTTTAAGACATTTTCATCCCTGCCCCAATGAAACCCACAATTCTTACAACTTATCTCAGTTAGCTCTAGGCAACCAACAATCTTCTTCCTGTATCTGAATATTGCCTATTCTGGGCATTTCCTGTGATTGCAATCCTGTGGTATGTTGGGCTATGTAACTGACTTTGATCACTGTGCAGTCTAATCCACATGTGAAAGTATAATGACATTATTCCTCCTTTTTTGTGAAATATCTCGCAGTGTAACCATATCACTTCAATTGGTAGACCTTTTAGCTGTTTCCACAGGTTGACAGTTATGAGTGACAATGCTAGGAATAGATGTGTACATGTTTTGTGTGAACATATGTTTTTAATTGGGGTATATAGGACAAGGAGTGGAATACAGTAAGTCTGTTTTAACATTTGAGAGCTCCTAGACAGTTTTCTATTCTGTATTCCTACTGACAATTTATAAGGATTCTAATGTCTCCACACCCTCAGTAACACTTATTAGAATTTAGCTTTTTTTTTGAGATAGGATTTTATTTTATTGGCCTCAAATATGTGATCCTCCTGCCTCTCCTGCCTAGGCCCTCTGAGTACTAGGTGTGCCACAATACCAGTTTAACTCTTTTTATTTTCTGAAGTAAGGTCTTGCTCTAGCCTGAAATTCACTATGTAATCTCAGGGTAGTCTTGAATTTGAGGCAATCCTCCTTACCTGGGATTAAAGGCATATACTACCACACCCTGCCAGTTCAACTCATAATGTCTGGTAGCTATGGTGTTGAACATTTTATGAGCTTCTCAAAAATTTGTCTATCAGCTTTAAAGAAATGACTATCCAGACATCAAAATGGTTCATTGTCTGGATTAAGAAACTCCTGGGATGCTACTGAGGCACATTTTGGGGAATGTTTGTGATGGCGTTTCCAGGGAGGATTAAAGAAACAAGACATAGCTTGAATGTGGGCAGCACTATTTCATGGCTGGAGGTCCTAGACAGAATAAAAAGGAGAAGTAGCCAGGCATGGTGTCACACATCCTTAGTCCCAGCCCCAGGAAAGCCAGCCTGGGAGTACAGAGAGAGTTCCAGTCAACTTGGGCTAGAGTGAAACCCTACCTCAAAAACAAACAAACAAAAAGTGAGCTGAGCACAGGGACCTTTTCCCTACTTCATGGTCCATGGAGATGTGAAGAGTCCCATGCTTCTGATGTCATGAACACAACCATGCCTACCCTGTCATGTCTTAAATTGTGGGCTAATTTTTTCCCCCTTAATTAGCTTCTTAAAAGGTATTTGCTCACACCAAAAAGTAAGCAATTTGCAAACTGGACTATTTATTATTGTCACAATAGTCCTTTATATTTATATATAAAATGTTTCCTTCTTCAGGTCTCTCTCTCTCTCTCTCTCTCTCTCTCTCTCTCTCTCTCTCTGTGTGTGTGTGTGTGTGTGTGTGTGTGTGTGTGTGTGTGTGTGTGAGATGTGTGTTCATACATGCGGGGAGGCACATGATAATGTTGCACATGAGTGTGGTGGCCACACTGAGCCATCTCCCAGTCCTTCTTTATACTTTTTTGATAGTGCCACTGGGAAAGAAAGGTTTAATTTGGATGATGTTTGGATCTGTTTTTTTCTTCTGTTGCTTGTATGCTTATCTAAGAAACCCCAATTGACAATCATACAACAATATTAATAATCAAAACAAAAAAGCTTAGAAAAAAGCCCCATTTGATGTATTTTATTTTACTTTTGTTATTTTTGCAGTGTGTTACATTTACCTTCTTGTTGCTGGGACAGATACCTGGCCAGAGACAGCTTATGGGAGGAAAGTGTTTATTTCAGGCTTATAGATTCCAGAAGAAACTTCATCATGGCAGAAGCTGGCTCCTTTCAACATACCTTCATAGCAGAAACAACAGCTAGCACCAGCAACCATGAACTGACTCTGAACACAGGCTAGGGCTGCTGGTGACACATCTCTAGCAGGGGTCTTCCAGCCAGAAACTAAGTAAGAAGCTTAATCCAAAATACCTGAAACTGTGAGGACATTTACATCCAAACCACCACACAGTGTGGGCAATTGAATTCCAGGTATTTTGCATGTTAAGTGTGTACACTCCCGCTGGGCTATATCCCCAGCCCTTTCTGTTCTTTCCCCTCTCCCTCCCTAAAATTGACTTGTGGTTATCTGCAGAGCTGCCCACTGAAGTTAGCCTGTAGTTAAATGTTGCCATGTGACCAAGTTATTCTGAAAGCCAAGGAGTGAAGATAGTGAGTATGCTCTCTCCCAATTCCAGACACACAGAACCTGGATCCAGTGTGATACAGCTTCCACCCAACAAAGCATAAGATGGCAGGCCCAGGATGGGAATGGCAGGACCAGGATGGAGGAGTCTGAGTTTCTGGTTTGACTATCTGAATGAGAGCTGAAACTAACCTGAAACACTCATCTCAAATTGGTATATAAACAATGCAGTCATGAGCAAGTTTAGGCACCATAGTTCTTTTAGTTGAAGGATTTATTTCAGACTTTATTTCTTTTGTTTTCTACATGTATAATTTTGAGACACTGTTTTTAGTTAGCATCAAATAGGATTCTCAGAAAGAGAGGCACAACACACAGAGGATCTTCTGTCAAGAAGTACCTCTTATTGTGTTAACACAGACAGGCTCAGTGGATTCACATCTAAAGACTGAGACCCAGTCAACAGGGTATTTTGTTCTATACACTTTAGTCTCTATCTTCCTTGTACATATTTTTAGCCCCTTTATCTCTCTTTCACAGTAGCATGCTATTCCAAGCTACTGGACACATTCTGGGCTCCATGGTTGCTATGTGCACAAGGGAGCTGTCCTCTGTTTGTTCACAGAGGACCCTTAACACATGCCCTCCTCTGCTACTTTGACCCCACTTAGGGTCAAAGAACATCATCTTGGCTTGTGTGTTTATACTTCCATCACATCATTAGTTGTTTTTATTTCAGCCATTGCTTCAATGACGTTATAATCAAGACCAGAAACACCCACAGAATTCACAGAATATTATGAATAGAGTCAGGAATCTCCCCAAAGTTGAAGATAATGTCTGAAGTAATTTTCTAGGTTGTTATTCCTTGTAGGTATCCCAGGAAGCGCAATTCCAGGAAGGAAAGTAAGCCCGGGAAGCACTGTAACATGTGGGTCAAGATGAGACCTGTTTATACATGTATCTTCCAGTGAGCTTGTTTTCTGTTTGTTTTTAAAAATATTGTTAAAATATTAATTGGAAGGGTGGAGAATGATGGCGGATGAGTAGCAGTCTAGCCAGGACTCTCTCCATAAAGGTCTGATTTCCCAGCTGGGATCCAAACCCCGGACCCCAGCAGGCCCTGAACCCAAGCCCACCCTCTCCCAAGATCCTGCACCAGCCCAGACAGGGTTCCCCAGCAGCTTTCTGCTCCGAAGAGAAACAGAGAGCTTCCCCTCCCCCACCCCAAGCTCCCACCATCGCCCATTGTTCCTACCAGCTGCTTCCGGAGCCCTTGCCGGCTGACCACCTCTCCCTCCTGGGGCCCCTTCCCTCCAGTGCCCGATCCTTGGGTGCACATCTCTCCATAATCTCCCCCCACATGCAGACACACTTCTAGGGAAAACTGACCTAGCTCAGTTCAGGAAGCCCACTGGGGACTGCAACTGCCGGTTGGGACCAGGCCTCTGGCAGATACCTGGGAACCGCTGCCACTTCTGGGAGGGCAGAGGCCAGTTCAGGCAGGGACCATGCGCCACTGCCAGGAGGGCACAGGTGATTTCAGCGGGCACCAGGGACTGTGTGCCACTGAAGGGAGGACAAAGGTTGGTGCAGGAATTTGAGAACACAGATTACATGAGCAATAGGAAGCTCTCACCAGACTCTTGAGTCTGGGTGTCTGGGGCTGGGTTGGCGTGTGGAATTGGAACAGGCCCACCAAGTACTCGCCCAAGGAGAGTCTAGAGCCTTGAGTCTCTACCCCTAGTTGGGGAGATAGCATTGCAGATCTGCTTGCTGCAGCCAGGTGAGAAAACACTGGGCTCTATAGCCTGGGGTGCTGGGGCTGTTTCTACTGCAGCATACCAACTGGGGACAGGGGCCTATGAGGTGGATCTAAGACTAAATAGTCACATACAGAGGGATCCAGACGGGTAAATTTCTGAGCCTGGCTTGGGGCAGAACACCCCAACAGGAAGGACCTCTGTTTAAGTTCAAACCTGGTGATCTTTCCACTGGAAGCAAAGCGGGCTGAACAGCACTCCCCAGGGTGCCAGAATCCCACTCCCCTACTTGGACATGGGCAGAAACCAACGAAAAAAACCCACAGAAATCAAAGACAGAACTCCCCAACTCAGGGCCCCTAGTCCCATTATGGAACAGGAAAGTGGCAAGGAAGTGGAGACAACAAATACACAATCTCAAAGAGAGAATACTATGACTCCTGACCACAACTGCAATGCAAACATGAAGCAGGAAATGGCTGATATGGAAACTATGAAAAAAGACATGAATGAGATGAAGCTCACCAACACAAGCATAGACTCCAGACTGAATTTAATGGAGAGAAATATGAATGAATTCAGAAACACATTAAATGAATTGAAGGTGAACCAACTACAGGAGGAGCTAGACAATCAATTGATTAAATTTGATGAGGACTTAAGAAAACTTAAAAATGATTTTCAGGAATCTCTAGCAAAAACAAAAATAGACTGGAAATTGGATCTCACCAAAGAATTGGAGACTATAAACAAAATTATAGCAGAAACCAATAATGAAAAGGAGATGTTAAAAACCTCCCTTGAATCAATCAGTCCCAGATTTGACAATCTGGAGGACGGACTCTCAGATATTGAGTACAAGACAGAAGGAATTAATAAGGATGTCATAGGTTTCAATAAATTCAAGAAATCAAGTGAGCAAAATTTGAGGGATCTATGGGATACCATAAAGAGGCCCAATATTAGAATCATGAGGATCCCAGAGGGAGAAGAAGCCAAAGGCTAAGGGCATAGAAAACATTTTCAACAAAATTATTTAAGAAAAATTCTCCTATCTAACCAGAGAAAGCCCAGTCAACATTCAAGGGGCCCAGAGGACTCCAAACAGACAGAACATGAAGAGGAATTCTCCAAGACACATTTTAATTAAGATGCCTAACACAGAAAGCAAAGAGAAAATACTCAAAGCTGTAAGAGAAAAGAAGAAAGAAACCATAACTTATAAAGGAAAATCTATCAGACATACCTCAGACTTCTCAGTAGAAACAATGAAAGCAAGAAGGGCTTGGAATAATGGTTTTCAGGGCCTAAAGAAGTATGGCTTTCAACCTAGACTACTGTAACCAGCAAAGTTATCCCTCATAATAGATGGAGAATTGAAAGTGTTCCATGAAGTAAACCAGCTCTATGACTATTTGAAAACAAAGCCAAAATTACAAAAGATACTACAGGACATATCCCACATAGAAGAAACAAGAAATCTACCTCAGAAGAGTACCAGAGATCAGACACGACAATCACAGTCAGTGTGCTAATACAGCAGAACAGACACCAACCTCCATTAACCCTTCAACATGTCAGGACTTAGAGCAAACCTCATAATTATATCTCTGAATATAAATGAACTTAACTCCCCTATAAAAAGATACAGACTTGCAGGGTGAGTCAGAAAAATGGACCCTTCCATCTGCTGCCTTCAGGAAACGCACCTTACCTCTAAAGACAGGAATCTTCTTAGAGTAAAAGGATGGAAAACAATTTATCAGGCATGTGGAAGTAAAAAGCAAGTGGGTGTGGCTACATTAATCTCTGACAAAATAGATTTTACACCAAAATCAATTAAAAAGGATAGTGATGGTCATTTCTTACTCATCAAAGGAATGATCCAACAGGACAATATCACCATCATTAACATATAAGCTCCATATTTGGGTGCAACACAGTTCATAAAGGAAACCCTACTCAAAAATAAAGCAGAAATAGACTCCAATTCCATCATAGTAGGAGACTTTAATACACCTCTATCAGCTCTAGACAGATCAACCAAACAGAAGATCAGCAGGGACATAATGGAGCTCAATAACGCCATTGACCAGCTGGAGATAACAGATATTTCCAAAATGTTCCGCCTCAAAGACACAGAATATACATTCTTCTCAGCAGCACACGGGAATTTTTCTAAAATTGATCATATCCTAGGTCATAAATCATCCCTAAACAAATTCAGGAAGATTGACATAGTTCCTTGCATCATATCAGACCATAATGCATTAAAGGTAGAAATTAACAATGGAACAGGATCCAGGAAATGCACAAAGTACTGGTGCCTGAATAATTCGCTCCTAAAAAATGATTGGGTCATCCAAGAAATAAAACAGGAAATTCAAAATTTCCTATTAATAAAGGATGATGATAACACATCTTATCAGAACTTATGGGACACAATGAAGGCAGTCCTAAGGGGGGAGTTCATTTAGCTAAATGCCTTCATATCAAAGACAGAGTGGTCTCACATCAATCATCTAACCACCCACCTAAGATCATTGGAACAGATGGAAAAAGCTAACCCGAGGAGCTCAAGACAAAAGGAACTAATTAAAATCAGAGCTGAGATTAATGAATTGGAAATCAAGAAAACGATTAAAAAATAGATAAATCAAAGAGTTGGTTCTTTGAAAAAGTTAAGATTGACAAACCCCTGGTCAATCTAATCAAACGAAGAACTGAGGAAGCCCAAATCAACAAAATCAGAAAGGACAATGGGGAGATAACAACAGATCCCAAAGACATTGGAAGTATCATCAGGTCATACTTCCAGAACCTCTGCTCCACAAAATTAGAGAACCTGGAAGAAATGGATAAGTTTTTGGACACCTACCAACTGCCAAAGCATAACCCAGAGCAGATAAAATCATTAAATAAACCTATCACATCCACAGAGATTGAAGATGTGATCAAAAACCTTCCCAAAAGGAAAAGCCCAGGACCAGATGATTTCTCAGCTGAATTCTACCAAGCCTTCATCATAGAGCTGAAACCACCCTTTCTGAAGCTTGTTAGAAGCATAGAAAAAGAGGGAAGGCTTCCAAACACCTTCTATGAAGCTACCATTGTCCTAATCCCCAAAGCAGGCAAGAATGCAACAAAAAAAGAAACCTACAGACCCATTTCTCTGATGAACTTAGATGCAAAAATCCTGAACAAAGTCCTAGCAAACCGGATACAATGCTCCATCAAAAATATTGTCCACCCTGACCAAATTGGCTTTAATCCCAGAGATGCAGGGATGGGTAACAAGGGATGGTATACTCAAGTCGATAAATGTAATCCACCACATTAATCGGCTCAAACATAAAAACCACATGGTTGTCTCAATAGATGCAGAGAAGGCCTTTGACAAAATTCAACACCACATCATGTTCAAAGCTCTGAAAAGAATAGGTATAGACGGCCTATACCTCAACTTAATAATGACAATTTACAAAACTCCTAAAGCACAAATCGTTCTCAATGGTCAACGACTCAAGGAGTTCCCACTTAATTCAGGAACAAGACAGGGGTGTCCACTCTCACCACTGCTCTTTAACATAGTGCTTGAAGTTCTAGCCCAAGCGATAAGACAGGAGAAGGGCATTAAAGGGATATAAATTGGAAAGGAAGAAATTAAACTATCCCTCTTTGCAGATGACATGATCCTTTATATATCAGACCCAAAGAATAGTATCAGTAACCCCTTGAAGGTGATTAATGCCTTCAGCAATGTGGCAGGATACAAAATTGACACACAAAAATCAGTAGCTTTTCTATATGCAGAAGACAAGCAGACAGAAAAAGACATCAGAGAGACTGTCCCATTTTCTTTAGCCTCAAAGAAAATCAAATACCTTGGAATATCACTAACCAAGGTTGTAAAGGACTTATATAAGGAAAATATTGAAACACTCAAGAAGGAAATAGAGGAGGATGTGAGAAGATGGAAAGATATTACATGCTCATGGATAGGGAGAATCAATATAGTAAAAATGGCAATCCTGCCAAAAGCGATTTACAGATTCAATGCCATGTCAATAAAAATCCCAACATCTTTCTTCACAGACATAGAAAAAATAATCTCTAAATTTATTTGGAAGGGCAAAAAACCTCGAATAGCCAAAACTATTCTAAGTAAAGAATCCTACTCAGGAGGTATCACCATGCCTGACTTCAAAACATACTACAAAGCCATAGTAACGAAAACAGCATGGTACTGGCATAAAAACAGAAAGACAGATCAATGGAACAGAATTGAAGAACCAGCTTTAAATGGAAGTAACTTCAGTTATTTGGTCTTTGACAAGGGGGCCAACAATGTACGATGGGCCAAAGATACCATCTTCAACAAATGGTGCTGGAAGAATTATATAAACATGTGTAAAAAAATGAAAATAGACCCATTCCTTTCACCATGCACAAAAATCAACTCCAAATGGATCAGAGACCTCAATATAAATCCTGTAACCCTGAACACCCTGGAAGAAAAAATAGGAGTAACTCTACATGAAATAGGAGTAGGGAAAAATTTCCTGAGAAAATCTCCAGCAACCCAGGAAATGCAACAATAACTTAACCAATGGGACCTGATCAGGTTCAAAAGCTTCTGTACAGACAAACAAACCATACTCAGAGCCAAGAGACCCCCATCAAACTGCGAAACGATCTTTACCAGTTATAACTCAGACAAAGGCCTAATCTCCAGATTTTACACAGAACTCAAAAAAATACATAATAAAATCTCAAACAGCCCCCTCACAAAATGGGGCACTGATCTCAACATAGAATTCACAGAAGGAAACACAAATGGCCTTATCCCATGTGAGAAAGTGCTCAGCATCCTTAAGCATCAGGGAAATGCAAATCAAAACCACAATCAGGTACCACCTTACCCCAGTCACAAAGGCAAACATAAAGAAAACCAACAACAATCATTGCTGGTGAGGATGCAGGGCAAAAGGATCCTCATTCACTGCTGGTGGGATTGCAAACTCATTCAACCGCAATGGAAAGCAGTGTGGAGATTCCTAGACAGAATGGACATAGAACTACCAATGTACCCAGCTATCCCTCTACTAGGCATCTACCTGCAAGTTCTCACATCTCAATGCAGAAACTTTTGTACAACTATATTTATAGCAACTCAATTCATAAGCGCCAAGAATTGGAATCAACCCAAATGCCCATCCATGGAGGAATGGACAGCAAAACTGTGGTATATTTACACGATGGAATTCTATTCAGCTGAAAGGAAAAATGACATATAAAAATTTAGGAAAAAAAGGTCTGACTTTGAGCAGATCTTACTAAGCGAACACTCAAAAGAACAGAGAATCAAATGCCGCATAGTCTCCCTCATATGTGGTCCTTAACCAGGATACTGTAAACTCTACGCAGACTAGTAGAAAGAACTGAGAGGTTATGAATGAGGGGTAAGGGATGGTGGGTAGGGGAATAGCTTAAGCATGAGGCTAAACCAAATTAGGTTCAAAAACATAAAATCCTCACGAACATACTGTAACCTATTGAGCAAGTAGTGGGCGTCAACTGGCAAGAGGGGCCATGAGTAGTTGGGGAGAGAGTCTAAGCCTGTGAATAATTGATCAGTCTGACAACCCCTGGTCTTGGCCACCGGTTCCTTCCCTAACTGAGCTGTTGACCAAAGTGACACATGAGTTTCCAAAAACAAGACAGAATTCTGTCAAAGCCCTTGAATGCACCCCCAGCCCTGAGGCAAAACCCTGTTGCTGAAGAAACCACAGAATGCCATCAGTCAGCATTGAGAGACTCTTCAAGGTCCGGAATGGTAACCAGCCCCCAGGTGGTAATTAGTGTAGTGCTGGAAGGCACTGCACAAACTCCCAGGGGA
>PVHP010030632.1:0-21746 GCA_004024765.1 Zapus hudsonius | reverse complement strand
TGGAAGGGATAAGTTTATTTTAAAGCAGTATGAAATAAAATAAAAATAATATAGCCAGTTGGGGGCGAGTGGGGGAGGAACTTTGTGGCTTGGACCTTCCAAAGCCTAAGGTGGAAAAAGTTTGCAGTAGCATGTTTTAGAAATGACTTAGAATCACTATCTGTCAGGTTCTATGTTGATACCTGATCATAAGACTCAGGCAGGCAGAACCTGAGACACGATCTCAGAGAGCATTCTGTTCTACCCAGTCCAAGATGGAAAGGGTGGTACAATGTTCAGGTTCACAGCCCTTTTAAAAATCTCCCTCTCAACGACAAGCAGCTCCAATCTTTTTTGATGGCACAAATACAGCAAGTGTCCGTTAGAGGAAGGTGGTCGCTGGTGGCATTTTGCTGAAGAACCTTCCATGCAGATGTCAACCTGGACCCTCAGAGCTCTCTGAAAACTTCCCAGATCACACCTTTTGACAGTGCCTCCCTTGGATCTCTTCCCCCTATCCAGTCCGTCAGTCACCTTCCAACTCGCATCTCCCTGAATCCAGCTCAAGAGCAGCCCTGTCAGTGCTCTCAGTGACTTGGGGTTCTGTCATCCTTCCTAGGGGAAACCCCAACAATTACCCCTTCCACTCTGCTTGTGGGTTACACCAAAGATTAAGATGACTGTCTCCTGACAGAGGTGTTCCTAACCTCTGCAAGATGTCAGGCATTATAAAGAAACAGCTTTGACCTATCCTCACTCTATAATTTTGACTCTTCACAACCTTTCTTCTGGTTCTCTGTCTCTGTCTCTGTCTGTCTCTCTGTCTCTGTCTCTGTCTCTCTCTCTCTCTGTCTCTCTCTCTCTCTCTCTCTCTCTCTCTCCTTCCAGAGTACAACAGCCCCTGAACTCTAAGGAGAACACAGAAATTATCTGTCTGTTCAAGAGATGGTCTTCCACATCCACACTTGTAAAAGTAGGTCCCCTCTCAGCTATTTTCCCACTCTCTCTAAGAAAAAGGTGATTTTTCTCTCCTTTTTATAGGGTTTTAATGAAGCCAACAATGTAAAACATGGAGCACAATTCTTAGTAAGCCATAAATATTGGTCCCTCTTCATTCTTCCTTCCGGTTATGTTTTGTCCTGTTTGCTGATGTTCTGGTAGAGGTTGTCACTCTCTTCTTCTCTTTCCAGAATCTTCAGTCTCCCTTTCTACTTGACTTTCCCTTTATATTAATAAACATATTCAAATAATTCTCTTCCTTTGAAACCTTTTTCATTCTTCCTTCTCACGTAAGTTATCATTCCATCTCCTTTCTCTTTCAGATATTAACAATTCTAATTCCAAAGTCTCTGCCCACCTTCAGTCTGTGCAGAGCAAACCTCTTGTTCCTCCCATCTTCTCCCACAACTTCGCTAAAGCTATTTTGGCCAAGACTACAAATGACCCTATGCAAGTCTACTTCAGTGCCCCCTTTTGATCCTTCTCTGGCTTAATTTTGGACATCACCACCTCATCTCCCAACTCTGCCTCATCTCTGCTGCTTCCTCTCTCAAGCCACAGTCCTGAGCAAGCACAGACAGAATCAGGCAGGGACACTGGGGCATGCCATGCTCCTCCTCTGTCTTTCCTCAGACATCCACCTGTCACCAAATCGTGATGGCTTTTGCTTAAACTTACTCTCCTTTCTGGGTGGTACTTTCCACCCTTCCTTGCCAGAGGAATCCGATCTCATCTGGACAACTCCACATCCCTCCCCATGGTATCAACATGGCCTTGACACTCCTGTTTTACTTCATTCTCTACACTACTGTCAGTATTATCTTCCCTCAAAAGGAACCTATTCTTAGTCTGATCTTAAACTGAAAATTGTCTTCAGCCTCAGTTAAATACAAGTTATACTCCTTGACCTTCACAGTCCACACTTGCTGTCCAGCCTCATGACCTCCCACACAGCACACCTGAATCCCAGCCCACGAACACAAGTACACACAGGGAGTGAAAATGACTCCATGCTTTCCCCTCTACAACACACACCTACTCACCTTTTAAAACCCAGCTCAAAATATAACTTTGTCTCAAAAAGCTTTCCCGGATTCATCTGGGCTGTTCTGCTCACAGCTCTGGGTTTGGAGTTCCTGTAATACCTTATCATCTCTTGGAAGTCACTAGCATGGTGTCTCTCACTTCTCTCCTCTGTCTTTCTTACTAGAATATGAACTTTCTGAAGAAAGGATTGTGTCTTCAACTCTGGATCCCTAGTACTCACCTTACTTCTTGATTAATAAGATGTTTGTTAAAAGAATATAAATGGAGGCTATGGTGTCAGAAATATGATTAAAAAATAAGCAAGAGGGTAGGGTTGCAAGACCCCACCCTAAGCCTATATAAAGGGGAAGAAATTCTCTCCTTGGCTCCCTACCTGTTGGCTACTGGTGCTTGTGGTGACTTGCACTCGCATCCTGCTCTCCTACCCTTCCTGGACATCTGAGCCCAGTTCCCTTGGCCTCATATCGTGGGGAGTCATCAGGCCTTCTGGGCTAGATTGGGACTGCTGAGGCCTCCAGCCACATGGACTGAACAGCTACTGGTTTCTTCACCTGTGGGCCTGCAGACTGCTATTGTTGGACTTTTGTAAACTACCCCAATAAATTCCCTTTTATTATAAAAAAAATAAGCAAGAGCCAAATAGGACATATTTCACCCTGTGCATAATAGGCAGAGATAAGTCTTATGCAGAGGAGAGCAGGAGAGGAGGTGCTTCCCTAGGGCTCGACAAAATGCAGGTTCCTGTCCTTCAACTCATTTCTTTCCATCGCTCACAAGGAACAAATCCCATAGCAGTGCAAACACTGGTATCTTCTCTCCTATTTCAGGCTCTCTCTCTCTCTCTTTTTGTACTATCTTTTCTACTCTTCTACAATCAATTGTCCAAACTTGATCACAGTACCATTATTTCGGTGCCAGTTTACAAGATAGCCCATAGGCTCAGTGCCTAAATCGAATTTGACTGTTGCTAAGAGATCAAAGGCTTCACACAGAAGAGTCAAAACCTAACCTTAGCATGATGCACTTAAGTCCTTGGCATACTGGTGGCTTAAGGAGTGTCATAGTTTTGGGAGAAAGAAAATGGATAGTTAAAATTAACTTTAACTCAGTGTTATATGTCCTCTGGCCTCATCAGGTTAGCAAACACTATAGGAAAATACACCTGCTGTTCCTGCTAACTTGTTCCTGCTTTTTGACAAGCCCAAATATGTTATTCAGCCTGGGTTAGTCTAACTGCTAATAAAGGCATTGGCGCAGCCTTATTTACCTGGGTTTGTACTTTCTCAGACAAACAGCAGGAAGTCCGTGAATGCAAAAGACCAGCCAAGACCAGAAACTAACATTCTCTATTGATCATCGCCAACTGAGTTCAAATGGAAGCAATGCACTCAGCCAAGATGAAGAAAAACCTCGAAAAGCCAATTTATAGATGCTCTTGAATCCTAACAGACTTCCTAAGCTCTCTCTTAGAAGTAATACTCTCTCTTAAATCCTGCTATCATATCTTTGATTTACAGAAGTTTATTTAACCACTGTTTCAGCGGGAACAGACTATGGGACAGAATACATACACCCTTAAGCATAATCTACAAGAAACGGAGTGATAACATGGTTATAAGGTACAGTGCCAACTTTTACCCAATATTTTCTGTGATTTAAATGTCAAGACAACTTGGCAGTGATTATCATGCCAAACTAAAAATAAAAATTAAAAAAAAAAACAGCACTAGATCTCCTGGAAATTGGTGTTATGATGTTTTTTACCTCTCTTCCAAAGTTCTTTAGCAATGTATAATAGGTATTCACGTTGTAGGGAATGCCTTTGTAGTCAAGGCAGGTGTAAGGAGGTGTTTATACACCTCTATCTGCAGGTGGAGAAAACTAATTCCTAGTAGATGATGGGAAAAACTACAAGAATGAGATGGCCTAAAAATTTAAGATAAAGTCTTTATCGAAAGTATGGTGTAGAAAATCATATTTTCAAAATAATCCACTTAATTCTAGTTCTGACTATAACACTTACTACTACCTATGTGATTTTTCACATCTTGTGTTTTGTTATTTTCCTGAGTGGCTTTTGCTATGCATCCCACACTGACCTTGAACTCACTATACAGCCCAGGCTCACTTCAAACTCAGCCCTCCAGCCTCAGTCTCCTGACTGCTGGGACTATAGACCATGCATAGCTCTACATCTTGCCTTAATGGCATAATTTCTGCAGCTGTAAAATGTGGGTACTAATCGTTTACTCTGCATCTGGGCACTGAAGGAATGAGCCATGATGCAAAGGGCATTTCAGTACAGACTGAGCATCCCTAATCTGAAAATCCAAAAGTTGCCGAGTCCCACAATGATACCACAAGTGGAAAGTGCCACTCCTGACCTCATGTGATGTGTCACAGTCAAAGCGCAGATACACTCAAACGTTGTGTAAAATACCTTGTTGTATGTACAAAGTATATGTATGAAACAAATTTCCTATATTAATTTGAGTCCCATCCCCAAGATATCTCCTATGTAGCCACAAATATTCCAAGATCAAAAACAACAACAGCAACAAACACTCCAATATACTTCTGGTTTCAAGCATTTGGATAAGAAATGCTCAACCTGTAATAAAACAACAATGATAACAAGGAAGAGTTCATAGGGGTTTTGTTCACTGCCCACATCCAAGGGAAGGCTGGCTAACTGTGCCAACTTCACCAGAAAAATGGGAACTTTTAAATAAAGACTTTGCATAAGCTCTCTACTTCCAAACAGGGTAAAGAATTCATTTTGCAAATTTGTCTTTGCAAAGACTTGAGCATGAAATCACTCAGACCAGAGTGTAGAAGTCCAGTAAAATGCATGACAGAGCAGCCATGGGGATGGCGATGTTTAGTTCCAGGGGTCAATGAGCCTGACCCTCAGAATGCTGCTCAACTCTGAGCACCACTGAAATAAGAGCCCTGTGAAATGGGGGCTTCTTCTCTGGGGAGGGGGCAAGGGGGTCAGACTTTGAACCTGTTGATAATAAAGGCAGCCCTGACTTTTCCCTTTCTCCCCCAAGATCCATAGAGCCATGCCAGATGCACTGTGAAAAGCAGATAGCCAAGAAGAAAAATGCCAACATCAAAAATGTGCAGAGATGCTTGATTGCAGGGAGAGAGAACATTCACTTCCGCTTTCGCCTTAATGGACTATCAAGCCTTCCTTTGCTCTGGTCTTTGAACACACATCCATGTGCTCCTACCTATGCTTGCAGGCCCTCCCCACGTCAGAGACCAGGACACCTTTTTATAGTCACTGCAGGGAATAGTCTCTGGCTGGTGAGCCTGTTTGGTTCTGAAGGGAAAGATCTGTCCCTACAAGGCTGGCCAGCAGGAAGAAGCATTCTTTTCTGAGTCAAACTGGCCCATTTATGGCTCCCTTTGAAGTCAGAACTGACTCAACAGCAGTCTTTTCTGAGTCTAGATACTGCACTTGTCAGGGGTTCTGGCGAGGAATCATACAACCCTTCAATGCACAAGGAAGAAGGACCTACAAATGCCCTCCCTACTTAACACAAACGTGTGCATGGCAATGGCAAGCCTTTAGAATTGTCTTACACTGGTCCATATACTCAACCAACTTCGATTGATTAATGCCCCCCAACATGCAATACACAAAGGGGCATGCATTTAATTTCTCCTAGTTCTCCTGGGATTTAAGGGAGCAAGTCCACATCTAAATAAGGAAACTATTATCTGCTTTGTGTTCATACCAAGTAGGAGACGTGCAACGGCCTCATTGCAGCTGCTGCCTAAGTGTAGTTGTCCCAGCAGAGGTGAGCTCCTGAGCAGGCCAATGAGGAGAAGGGTGAGAGTGAGTGCCTGTATTATTCTATGCAGAGCAGCTCTAGCCAAAGAGGGCTTTCAATTCATTCATTTATTTATTTATTTTGCCACCAATAGAGATCTCCAAGGAGAAGTAGACCAAGAAGTTTCACAAAGGCTGGAATCCAACCTACAGAGGAGAAATGCTAAACTGTAGAGTTCTTCCTGCCAACCAAGACAGAGAACAAGACTTCTTTTTGGCTTCGGCCCTACTTCATCAAAGCAGTTCTTTAAGGGCAGATATGGAAGCCCGGGCTTCGTGCCTGCCACCTTCACGATGGTGCCTCCTTATCTGATTAAATGGAATATTATGCTAAATATCCAGCCACCCAGCACTGGCTGTGTGGGTGTGCTGGATAAAATCTTCATGAGCATGCCATCACAGGGTCATTTGTTTAATTTCAATTCTGCAAAATGTAAAAATAGAACGAGCCACCATGAGGGGGTTGAGGCTTGACAGTTTCAATGCGGAGCGTCCTAAGCACAAAGCCACACTGTTCCCCTGGCTCGCTCACTTGCTTCCTGCCTCTGCCAGGGGAAAGGGCAGGGAGGACGTCTGACAGCAAGGTGCTGCCGCTGAGCTTCTGCTCTCTTCCCCTCTCTGGCTTTTTCTTGCACACACACTGCATCTTTCTTTTTCCCCATCTGTCTCCTCTCTTTCCTCCCACTTGGCTTGCATCTCTTCCTGCCACCAGGTCTCCCCTCCTTCATCACTCTCTACGTCATTTCCTTCTTCCCAGGACCCCTTCTCCTCCCAAGTCCCCAGGAGACTTCTCATATAACCAATCTCCAAGTTCGTTGGGTCTCACAACACCTTTTGAAGAATTGCTCTCTCTTCCCCCTAACCCTCACCTTCACGTTAGTCCCTCACCCCTTCCTCAAATACCAGACTCTGAAGGTGTCTAGAAGGATGGCATTTCAACAATCAATTAGATCACATGGCAGATTAGCTGTAGGAGCTCCCTTTTTTATACCCCCTCCTCTAGCTGAATATGTTTAGTATTCATTGAGCTCAGCAGTGGATGGTGGGAGGGGAGCAGACATCATTGGTCTTGTGTTTTGAACAAATCAATTTTCATGAAGGCTTTAAAAAAATAAATGCTTAAGTTGCATTCTCTACTACCAAGCCTTGAAGTCCGCAGCCACTACCAAACTAATCCTGGCTCACAAAAGAGAAATTTCTTTGCAAGAGGTCCAGAGCTGTACAAAATGCCCCCGGGGATGTAAGTGGGGGGATACTGCCAGCTCTTACATGTCTCAGATAGGTCTCAGCAACCCACTATCTGATCAGGTTTCAGACAAAAGGAGTGAGGTTCAAGCTTGGTAACATAGCTAATGAAACCAACCCATGGAGCTCCTTCAGCATGCCTAGAATGAGGCCTTCAGTGGTGGCATTATGTGAGCAACAGGTAGTACTCATCTCCCTGGAAACTTTTTCTCTAAAGACAAAACATCTTCATTGTTGGTTTGAGGAAAGCCTAGGAGAAAAGGTGGTCAGCTGAATACTATACTATACCAAATACAAAGCATATCAAAGACAACCCATTCTAGAAAACAACTGTGTGTGTGTGTGTGTGTGTGTGTGTGTGTGTGTGTGTGTGATGAATGTGTTCTTGTGGACATAGATTTACATGTGGGTGTACACATGTGTCCATATGTGAACAGAGGACAACTTCAGGTGGTGTTCTTTAGGACTATGCTGTCTACTGTTTTAGAAGCAGGCTCTCTCACTGGCCAGAAACTCACTAAGCAGGCTAGATTGGCTGGCCAGCAAATCCCAGGGATCTACCTATCTCTTCCTTTCCAGTGCTGGGACAGGGCTTATTATGGGGGTTCTGGGAATGGAACTGAAGTCCTCACCCTTGCAAGGCAAGCACTTCACAGACTGCACTATTTCTTCAGCCCTGTTTTTGTTGTCTGTTTCTTTTGGCTACCTTACAGAGTCATACATGAGTCTCCTGGCAGGAGTTCCCTTGCCTAATGTTCTCTATTTCCCCACCCCACCCCACACTGAGGCATCAGTAAAGACGACCCTTCTAAAAATGTGTGCTCCACTGGATCACATTTCCTAAGATGTGTCCCTTGCTATCTTTGCTGTAACCCTGTGTTCATGCCTCCTACCTATTAGCAACACCCATTCATTGTGCAAATGCACAGTGCACATCCAGCAACCACAGAGCAGATGGGCTGCTGGGGCATGCTGTAGAAGCCAGAGCCTTGCCTACATCCACATAAAGGGTATATGGAACCTAGCAGCTGAAAGGCTCCTGCAGAGCTTCTGCTTTGTGCATACCGGGTTGTTAGATCAAATCGAGGATCTATTGCTTTTTATTTCCATTTGAAGATTGACTATGCTTATCTTAGAAAATAAATGTGTTTCCTAATCCCACAGGTGCAAAAAAGAAAAGAAAAATGAGGGGGAAAAGGAGAGATTCTGATCAAGCTGAAACACCCTTGAAACCCCTAACAGCAGGAGTGTAAGTGGCAGCAGAAAGCACCCACTCCAGGGGATTGAGGAATGCGTGATAATTTGCATCAGAATTGTAAACATCACTCATAGCCACAAACAGCTGAAAACTACCCAGCACTTGTAGGAAAGCAGCCAGTGATGGGAAGAAATGCCTCAGAGCCCAGCTACAGTCCTGGGACTGGTGATTATAGCTACAAGTCTTTGGATTGCAGATGTGCGGAGACAAGAGTCAACAGTAAGCTGATCTGTAAGAATATCAAATGACCACTAAAGGTCCAAGAGCAAAGCTCGGAAGGTAGTAGCAGGGACCTATACCATACAGATGTGATTTCTTTCAGGATCCACGATCCTACACTATAACTGAACAAGCAACCAAATAAGGCATGCACGTGTGATGACGATGTCAAGTTGAGTTTCAACACCAGCATCACAGTTTGGCTGTGTATTGATCAGTTGCTCATAATGGTTTCATTTCAACAACAAAGCCTAGCCCCAACTCTGGAAGACCAGACAACTTTGTAATGTGCTCAGTGAGAAGCCAGAACTTCTATTGCCTTTCTGAGACCCTGGATCTCTTGATTTGCAATGATGTCTAGTTGCAGGGTGAGTTGGAGAACTCAGTAGCAGGTTACTGAGTAAGTGAGTCCACAGAAGGAGGCCTCAGGTGACACTGGTAACCTTAACATACATTATCAAAGGCAGCTTGACAAAAGTTCCAAGAAGCAGGGAAAGTGGCTTGGGTAGGGCCATCTAGTATGAGCAAGAGACATGCTCTTCCAGTAAGGAACAAAGGTGGTAGGCACAGTTGAATAAGGGGATAAATGTTGCCCTCAACTAGAGAACAAGAACGAATTGCTCATAAACAGCTACATGCTTTGCCATCTAATCTTTGAAATGCTATTAGGTGGGGGCGGAGGGACAAGCATGTATCCTTTTCCTCCACTAAGATGCCTTTATATGAGATTAGAGACAAGAAAGGAGACTTTGAGGAGGGGTAGAAATGTAGCATATTCAATTTGCTTCCAATATTCAGTTTCTTGAATTCACAGAGAGATCCAGCTAAGATCTGCCCCTCCCGAAAAGTCCCTGGGTGGGAATATGGCCATGTAGGCGTTGGCAGAGAGATGGCTCAGCCCCCAGGACAAATTTCTTTGTCGCCCACCCCCCCCCATAGAGTGGTAGGAGTTTTACATCTGCTACTGTCATGAAAACATTTCTCTTCATTTTATCTTATTTTTTCATTGGAAAAAATCTAGGGATCCTCCAAGAGCATGTGATATGTATGACCCTGGGCAGGGGGAGGGCCATTTCTCACAATTGCTCCAGATTCACCAATAATCAAGGTCCAGATTCCTGCTCAATTGCTTGGTTCTATGTTACCTTTGAAGGCATGCACACTCTGTTGAGGGAGTTTTTAAGAATGAAGTTTCTCCTTGCATGAAACTGGCTGATGTATTCAACCAAACTGTCAGGGCTCTAACAACTTCATTCTAGTGAACATAGCTTCTCACCTTTCCATCTACACAAGAGTGACTGTCCTGAAAAGAGACCCCTAAGTATTACTAAAACTCTAAACCAAGAAGGTTTCCCATGATTAAGCCTTCCGCCTCCAGATAAAGTCCAGTCCTGAACATGCATGCTGCCAGGGCAATGTGTGTAAGAAGCCAGGGGTGGTGGAATCACTGGCCAGATTAAGGAAAGCCAGCGTATCCAGTCCAAACCTTTGTCAGAAAGCTGGGAAGAAACAAACATAAACTTCATGCCCTGAACCTTACACCTTATCCTCACCACGTGTTCAGAACACATCCATCCCCAGCACTCTGGTCACCTCTGGAAATTGATGGAGGTGACCTATCTTGATGATTTCCTGGGAGAACCAACTCTTGGGTGTTGGACCCCACAGCCAGGCCACAATCCATGTTAATAGCTTTAACTGTGCCCTCTGGCAACTTTGAGGTTGCCCTAAGAAAATAGGGAAGAGACCAAACAGTATCCCCACCTCCATCCCAGTATTCTCCCAGCCCTCCCCATCCCTCATCCTCATCCTGGCACCAAGTGTGCTCTTCCTGGCACTCGAGAAGGTGGGGAAATTCTTACCTGGGTCTGCTGGGAGAGCCACTCATGTGGACACAGCACCCCACGGGGGCTCGCAGCAGTCAGAGGCGGCGTCTGGGACACTCCAGCTGCGGGTACCAGCTCACCGCATCTCCCAGAGGGCCTGGCTTTGCAAACCGGGGAGCCAGTCCCATCTGGAGCCGGGGCGGCGAGTGCTGGGTCCCCTGAAGCCACCGGAGCTTCCCCGTGCGTGCGCCCCGGGCTCCCGGGCTCCACCGCAGAGCCTTCCCGGGCTATATATACACGCCGTCCTCCCTCCCCGCGCCGCTGCGTGGCTCCGTGTCGTCCCCGGCTCTACCTCGGTGGTTTCCGCTCCGTCTCCCGCCCGCGCTCTGTCCCTCTCCTCCCGCCCGCCCCTCCCTCTCCCGCAGAAACCTGGATTCTCCCAGCACTTAGCACTGCAGTGGGACTCAGGACCAGACAGAGCCTGCAAACCTAGCCGCTCCGCTCCTTTTCCATCAGAGCATAAAGTTGATGAGAGCTCAGCAGCCTCCAGGACGACACAGCAACCCCTTGGGGGTACCAGGTGGGCAGATAGGGAAGGAGGCAAGGAAGAGGGGTGGCACAGGTGAGCAGGTGTCCACAGGTAGCCTGCACGATCTTCAGGATGCTGTGCCACCCTGAGTGGCTGGTGCTGCGGAGCAGGATGCCACCCAGGGAGTCTCTGGGGTCCAGGTGCGCATTGGGCGCGTGAACTCAGAGATGTTTACTGACTCTGCCAGGATCACATAGATAGCAAGAAAAGTCCTACTGGAGGACTGTCGGGGCATCCAAATTCCCAGACGTGAAAAAGAACGTATGCACAATTATCTGGGGCTGGGTGTGGGATGGCTGGGAGGTACACCCTGTCTCTAGGAGTTGCTCAAGCCCAGGAGGAAAAAGCCATCAGCATTTGATAAATGAAATAGCCTCTCAGCAGGACCACTTCTAAAGATCTCCCTCCTTCTTCCTGGAGGACCCTAAAGGACGGCAAATGATGCTGAATTGCCCACCACTCCAAGACTTGCAACAGTCAAGGGACAAGTCCCTCTTAATCTCAGGCTTCCAGATACCCAGCGAATGAGATCTGCCTTAGAATCTTCATCTTGCTCTTGTTATTTTCCACCTTCCTCTCCATCCTTCTCCCATTGTGACCACTGTCAAACACAGACGTTTTCATATTACTCACAAAAGAGAACACATTTTACCCCCATTCGCTTCTTATGTCAATACTAAAATGCTACTTGGAAGTACAAACTCAAACATCAGAAAGGCTTTGTCAGTAGAGCACCCCAGGGATGGGTGGCAGCATGAATTCCCCCTTCCTGGAAGACATGGTTGTCCTTAGCAGAAGTCGCACTTACAAATGTCACTCTTGGACATTTGTCTGGCCTTTCTGGTAATATTCCACAAGGCCCCTGTCATAGTCAGCCACACGCCCCTGGGGTGAATCTTCAAACCAGGCAGAGTTTTGGGAAGGAAAGGATTTATCGAAACTACAGATTGAGGGGAAGTTCTATAATAGCAAAAGAGGCTGGCCCTCTTTCACAGGTCTGAGCAGAGAGAAAAACCCATCACCTACATCACACACACAAAACAGCAAATAGGCAGTAGGGCAAAGGAGAGAATCTCTTCCCCTTTATATAGGCTTAGGGTGGGGTCTTGCAGCCCTACCCCAGACTTAATGGCTTCCTAAGTCTCTGGAATTTCCTTCCTGCACTGCCCACACAGGAAAGGATGTTTACTTCTAGCTTCTTTGAGCTTCTTTACATCCTGCCTGCTATTGAGAGGCTGCCTTCTTGTAAACACCCTCAGAGACCCACCCAAGAGTTACTTAAAAGGTCAAGTTGACAACAAAACCTAACCATCACAGCCCCTCAGCAGCTCCTTCTGGTAGGTGTGATTTCCTGAGGGAAGTTTTGAAACCTACTCCACCATTATAGACATAGGTAATTCAGAGGCTATGCCAACCTCTCCTGAAATTTCACTATAAAACAAGAGCAGTTCCATTGTCCAATGTGGCCTTTGATCTGCCGGTCATTGGTCATAGTAGGAGCTACAAATGGAAAGGTGGACCTATCGAGTCTCTGGGCCTCCTTTGACCTCAGTGAGTCTGACTGTGGCTATGTCTGCTGGACACCAGAAGACCTGGAGACACATGCCTGGATTCTGGGAATTTAAATGAATACTCTCAGTTCAGTGTCTTCATCACCAGTTTCCAAATGTGTGATTCTGAGCAAGCTCCTCAGGTGGGTTCAGTCTCATGGGGTTAACCAGATGAACCTAACATCTGGAACATACCTGGTGCATGGTAAGTGCTGGGTGGATTTTAATTTCCTTTCTTCTCTTTGTAAGCTGCTCAAAATGTATTTCCAGGGAAGGCATCCATATCCCACCTCATTCACTCATAATCTACTTTGTCCTCTATTTAAGGTCCTGTTATGAGGGGTGATGGGGAAGTGGGGACAAGGAGGGAGTGGGAGGGCTTATGATCAGGGTACGTTGTATATATGAATGGAGGTTTGCAATGTAGTTTTTTTTAATAAAAAAAAAAGATCTTGTTGTACCAGTCTAGTTAGTTTAAATGGAATTCCATCCTTTTCATATTCCTTCTTGGATTGAGTAACAAAAAAATTAGTTTGTTTTTGTTGTTGTTTTCTTGTGAAGCAGGGCATCAAACTTAGAGCCTTGCACATGCTAGACAAGTATCTAGCACTGAGCTGCATTCCCAGCCCTCATTAGGTACTTTGAAAAAGATTATTTTACTTCTTTATTTCCAAGCAGAGAGAGCAAATGGGTGCACCAGAGCCTTTTGTGGCTGCAAGCAAACTCCAGATGTATGCATTAAATTGTGCATCTGACTTAACAATAGGTACTGGGGAATCCAATGTAAGCTGAGAGGTTTTGCAAGCAAGTGCCTTTAACCACTTAGGCCCCTCTGCAGCCCCTTATCACATACTTTTTATTCACTATCAGGCATAGTCTTTTGCTCCAACACGCTTGCACTTATTTTATCTAGTTTTAAATTCCCTAAACCTAGGCATGTGAATTGCTCTTTGTCATGTCCCATACATGCAACTCATAGATGTATTGAGCTTTAGAAGGAGTCCTAGAGACTATGGAGGTCAACTTTCTCATTTTACAGCCCAGAGAGGATAACTGAATTGGACATATTAATAAAGCTTGAATAACAGTTGTCTCTTGCCTCTTTATCTTTGCACTTGGCAAAATATTTCTTGACATATGTTCCATGGAATACTTGCAATATTAATGGATTGCACTCCAACAAAGGGTGTTATGTCCAAATGTGTTTGGGAAATAATGAATGAGGCAAAATAAATGGCCCAGTTTTATTATTACTATTTTTTATTGTGCAAGACTTTCAGAACCTTTGTTATATTTATGAGCCTTGCAAATTTCCAAGAAAGGGATATACTATGTCTCAGGTTTCAGATGCATTCAATCTGAACATCCTTTTCTACAGAGAAGTTTGAAAATGAATGAACTAAAACACAAATCTAGGGCATACTATGCTAACCCCCCCCCCCCCCCCGTCATAGTAGACACATGCCACTGGGATGAATCTCCAAGCAAGCTAGGCACAGTTTGGGGAGGAAAATATTTATGAAAGTAACAGATCCAAGCAGAGAGAGAGAGAGAGACAGAGAGACAGAGAGACAGAGAGAAACAAAGAGAGAGAGAGAGAGAGAGAGAGAGAGAGAGAGAGAGACCCAGCATCAGCACCTCCAAAAGCAAGCACTCTCCTAACTCTAACTAACAATCAGCAGGACCACCAGACTTCAGCTCTGACTGCTAGTGCTACTTCCTGTCAGGTAGATGCATCCACAGATTACTCAGATCAAAGGGGAGCATGTCACCTTTGTCCCCTTTGCCCTGAGCTCATGGCTTGCAGTGGAGAACAAGAGAATAGGTGCTTCAGTCAGATTTTATCTAGTAAGATTTGGGGGTCAGGATAGAGGTACAAAGGCAAACACAGTTTTCTTGAGTTTAAGGCTATATTGTAACATGGGGCAGGGGGAGAAAGAGGAAGATAAACAGGAGAGAGAAGAGGGGTGTATACCAGGGGTAGAGCAAGAGAGCCCAAGAGAGGGAAAAATAGAGAAGTGGGGTGCATGCATGTGGAACAGAAAATCCAAAAGAAAGACATTAAGAATGAAAAAGTGAGGGCTTTATGGGACGAGTAGGGAAACTTCCCTGTGAGGGAGGGGCCTTGGGTAACATTGAGATAAGAGCTGGGAGAGGGGATAGTAATCTAGGCCCAAAGGTATTTTCAATCACTGTAACAGGAGGTGGGTGGCTCCTGAATCCCAGGCCCAGGTAGGAGTGGGGAGAAAGGGGGCTGGGTAGAGAGCACTAGGATTTTCACATTCTTTCCTGATCCACTTATTCCAGCCCTGGAGGCATACTTCTTCCTTCCCTGCTTGAACACTGGATATAGTCTCAGAGAACTTGGGCTACATGGGTTTATGAATAAGAACATGAGCTTTGGGCATAAGCCTTACTAGGTGTCATCTTCATTTCTCACAAGCTGTGGGGTATTGGACAAGCTGCTTAACCTCTTAAACCACAGTTCTCACATTTGTGAAATCAATGTAATAACACTAGGTTAAAAAGCCCCTGACATAGAGGAAACACTCAGAAACTCTAGTAGCAGTATAAACACGCAGACAACAGAGTGGTTTTAACACAATGCTGACAACAAATAGCTGACAATACAGCAGCATTGTACAGACTCCTAGAGCTCAGAGGACCCACAATGCAGAAAACCCTATCCTCTCTCTGCTGTGTGTCCATGCAGTGGGAAGCCTGTCACAACCATCCCAGCCATTGCTCTGCTTCCCCTGGTGCTAGGAGGAAGTGAGTAATGGATACTTTGAGTATCTCAGGAGTACATATGCTTGAACAAGCTCAGAAATGAGCAGAAACGGGAGATTACTCATTCATATACAATAAGGCTTTCTTTAATTGAGCAACTACATCGATCAGGCACTGTTCCAAGTGATTTGTATTCATGTCTATTTATGTCTCTATCTGTCCACTTACATTACAACTGCTTACAAAAGGAGGTGTCCATATCGTCATATTCAAAATGAAAAAAAACCCTGAAATTCAGAAAATCTGTGACATGAGAAGCCAAATCAACACAAGGATAAAATTAATAACCACCAGATTCACTGTGGCCATTTCTGGGTCAGGGGAATATAGATATGTCACATACTAGAACCATGGTGGGGGCTGGGAACATTTCTCTCTTTCTGAGGCAGTTTGGATCGGTTGTGAGTCAATTCCCAATTAAGTAAGAAATGAAGCCAAGAAAATGACTTTCTCAATTGTTTTTGCAAAGGTCTCACTGACTAGACCTTCGGTCTGGCACACTAGCCTTCTCATTAGCCCATGGACAGGAAGCATGTTATCTATCTGTTATAGTTACCTCCGTTTGCTGGGACAAAACACCCTATCAAAAGCAGTGTATGGGAGAAAGGGGTTCATTTCAGCTTACAGTCTTGGGGGGAAGCTCCCTCCTCACAAGGAGGGGATGGTAGAGCAAAGCCTAGGCATCAAGTCTTGGCACAGCTAGGAGAGAGCATCAAGACACCAGCTGAGCTAATACTGGCAAGGGGAACTGTGCTATAACACCCTGCAGCCCACCCTTCAGCAAGGCTCAACCTCCCAAATTGCCACCAGCTGGGAGCCAAGTATTCAAGTCACATGAGACTATGGGGACATTCCATATTCACACCACCATACCGTCATATGATCAGAAAAGGTGGTTTGTTTTTGTTTTGGTGTGACCCTGGGGTCTTAACTACACATGCTAGGCAAGCACCCTGTTGAACACCCTACTGAGCTATATAGACCTCCAGCAGAAAAGGTATTTTGTATACATAGAGAAATAAAAGCAGGATTTTCTTCCTACTTCTAGTAAGGTATGTGGAATCTGAACAGTGAATTCATGCTTCCTTTCCCTCTCACTTTCACCCAAAACGACCTTCTAGATTCCTTTACATTTCTGTACCCTGCATCCCCAGCAAGGAAGCCACACACTTGGGGTGAGGACATAACTCCTTTAAGGAGTCTACTTCTCTGTAATTAATGGTAGTCTCTCTATCTCATGCCCTCTTGCAGGGGTCAAGCCTAAGCCCAGGTGGCTTCTGGTAGCCCCAGGTTAAGAAGAGGACTGACTGCCCCTGCAGACACTCAGAACCCTAAAGGCAGCTGTGGCTGAGTCCAACTCCTGGCATGAAACAAAAACAGGCTATCTTTTTTAAGGGATTTGGAAAGAACCAACCTAATAAGAGAAAAGAAGCAAGAGAAGAGACCAAAGCTTTGTTATTTCCCCAGGCAAGATATAATAAGGAGCTTCAGCAATAAAAAATGACACCTGTGTAGCTGAGCTTGGAGGCTGCACGAAGCTGTCCAAATGCACATCTTTTGTCACCAGAAGATTTTACTTGGGCACTTTTGTTCAGAAATATATGTATTGTGGATGCAGATGTGGATATAGAAGGGGTTTGGGTGGAGGTGAGTAAAACACCAACTTTTAAAAAGAATTTTTTTTTATTTGCAAGAGGGGGGCACACTAGGGCCTCTTGCCACTGCAAACAAACTCCAAATGCATGTGCCACTTTGTGCATGTAGTTTTATGTGGGTCCTGGGAGATTGAACCTGGGCCATCAGGCTTTGCAAGCAAGCAGCTTTAAATGCTGACCCATGCATGCCACCAGCCACCAAACACAAACGTTTAAACTACAACAGATCAGATGTTGTACTGGGTGCTATTAGTGCCAGGTTTCCTGTAATCCTTATAATAATCCAGTGTGGCCAGTTTAGCTATCCCAACTCTATAGAAAAGAAAGGAAGGTCAAATCACTTACCCAGAGCCACATAGAGAGTAGATGAGGTGGGATCTGCTTTGTGATATGGGAACAGATCATGTTTCTTGCATTTTTGCCTATAGCATGCCAAATGCATGCTTGTTGGAGAGCAGACACTTTGGGGAGGTAGTTTGAACACTTCTAACTTTCACATGAGGAAACTAAGGCACAAGCAGGCCTGAAGTAACTTTATCAAGGTCAATCAAGTAGGAAATGACTTTTAGGGGCTTGGAGAGATGGTTCAGTGGGTAAAGTGGTTGCCACACCAGCATAAGGACCTGAGTTGAGATCCCCAGTACCCACATAAAAATGCCAGGCATGTTGGAATGTACTGTGTGAGCTGTGTGGGGATAAAGGTCACCAATAGCATGAGCATGCAGTGGATCCTGAAAGCTATAATGTCAACCAGCCAGAAAAGATGTATATAAGCATGCAATTTTGGCACACAGGCTTTGAGGGTGATCAAGTGCTCTCTGATTGGATATGAGGCCTGCTCAGTGGATGGGAATTCATACCTAGTACTGAGAAGGCTATGGCACTAGAGGGACACTTCCACTGTTCTTCAGCTAAAAAGACAGGTTATGGCCATCAAAAAAGTCTTCTAAATGTCTGTGTTTATCCCCTTTGATTCATGCTGCTCTCATTTTGAGCTAGAAAACATGCTTTAACAGATGGCAGCGAATACATGGGACACCCAAGACCCATCAGCATGACAAGAAGAGAAAGCCACCTGCCTAGCACAAAAGAGTCATCTCTATCACACCTGCCAGGGCCCAGGAAACATTGCAGAGGAAGTGGAGGATTAAATATGAGTTCTTCTTTCACTGCTAGCTAGAGAACCTTCTCCAGGGAAATGGCCATAAACATTGAAGAGACTCAAAACTCATCAAAGCAGAAGATCAGAGACTGCTGAGAGTCAACACTAAAGAAGACTTATAACATGCCCTCTGAGGCTCATGGGACATTGCAGAAGAGGAGGTGAAAAGAATGTAAGAGACGTAGGGTGGGAAGGTGTACTCTCAGGCATTGCCCCCCCCCCCAGAGACTGACTGGTGCATTCATGACCTTACAGTGAATACCAGTGACTCCCATGAAAGGGCTCTCACTGGATTGGGATCGAGGAAGTGGGAACATAAGAGTCTAACTCGATGGGAATATGACAAATCTGTAATGTTTCTATAATAAAGTTTTCAATTAAAAATAACAACAACAAACAGGCATGGCAGGGCCCAGGCTGGCTACCTAGCCTAGTCCAGTCAGTGAACACCAGGTTCAATCTGAGACCCTGCCTCAAAAAAATAAAATGGAGAGTAATTGAGGAAGATACCTGATATTGACCTCTGGCTTCCACACACATGTACAAGTATGCATACATGAACATGTATACACATGAAACACACCCAACAGATATACATATATACAAACAAGCAAAAGGGAAAAGTCAAGAAAATCAAAAAGATAACAACTGTTGAGTGTCAAATCCTGGCCTTATTTTCTCATCTCACACTAGTAAACAGGAAAGCTGTAGCTTTTGGATTCCTGATATTCTAAGAATCAGAAAAAAATGTCACTCCTTAGGGGATGCCCATGAAAAATTAGCAAGGCAGTCACCAGGAAGGTAAAAGCCATAGAAAGACTGAAGAAATTCTTGGGCTTTCCAGAAGCTAGATTCTGTCTGCTGCTGTCTCTCTTAAACCTTAGTCCACATGGTCAGTTCTCCAAGTGTGTACAAGAAGAACAAAAATATAAGAACGGCAGGGCTGACAGCGTACACTCAACTCAACTCTTATAAACCTCGGGCCCCGTTGGAAGCGCTTTGTGTTTCATTTGCTTATTTAATCATGAATCAGATAATGAAGAAGATATTGTACACTAGGAAATGAGGCACAGAGAGGTGCAGCAGTTTGTCCACAGTGACATAGCTGGTCAGGTCAGGGCTGGAGGCTGGCACCACTAGCTGTCCAGGATAACCGTGAGCACTTCCGATGAGTTCCTTTAAGCCCTTGCCTGAATGAACTAGGGACTCTGGGTCAGAGACTGCATCTGAGGGAGGGATGCTATGGGACCGAGTCCCCACCCCCAAACTGGACCTTGCCCCAGGCACTTGGCTGGTTCCTTCTGCCCACCTCCCTGCCAGCATCACCAGCTGCCCCTTGTCAGCCCAGCACAAAGAGAGGCCAGATTGGCTGGGGGAGGGGTGCAGTGCTGCTCTGTTCCTCTTGCCAAGTGGGGGAACTTCTCTTCCCCTCCCCCTTTTCCTGGTAGCTCCCATCTGGCCTGTATCACTGGTTTATTTGTGCTTTGAGAAGCCTGCCTTCAAGGGAGGGGATGGAATCAGCCCCGTGAACTGTGTCTGTTAATCCAGTCGGGAACAGGTTCCTTGATTATGAGCATCACTGGGTCCTGCAGGGGCTCCTGTGGACTTTGAAAGGAAGTCCTCCCCAGGGCCCCGTCAGGCATGGACAAAGTCTCCTGGCCCTCATTTGGGAAAGGCACATTTCATCTCAAGGGTTTTCCTATGGCTTCTTCCCTTCTCTCCTTCCCCTTTGGGTTTTGTGAAGAACTGGAGACGAAGGTAGGTGTGGGGAAAGAAGGAGCTTGGGGTGGGGGTAAATACAGGTAAATATAGTTCAGAAGACACAGGCTCTTCTCCAGAGCTCAGACCTGGAGGCCACTTCCCATATTTAGGCCTCACTGTTCCCGTCTCTAGTATGGAGTTGGAGACCATGGGCCCAGGTCCATGCTGCACCTGCGCGAGGTGAAAAGCCTGTTCAGTTGGGAGGAAATGGGGAAAGAGCCTGCGGTGGCAATTCAACCCTCGCTCCTTGGTACTCTCATTCCCCAGGCCTCTGCCCACTGGCATGGTATTGTGGCCACTTGTGTAGACTGCCATGTCTCTGAGCCAGGGGCACCAAAGCTCTCTTTCACTTCAAGCGGCAAGTGGGCAGACTCCAGTTCCTACAAAATATCCTTTCCCAGGCTCACAGGGTCATTCAGCTGAGCTTTGTTTGCTGTGATTGGGGACAAGTGAGGTACCCCAAGCTATGTTACACCCCAGCCCTGGGGCAGGTCTTTTTTTCCTCTTTCTTATAGGGCGTCAAGCAATTAGCTAATCTAAAATATGGCTAATAGCCTTGCAGCATGGACAGACTGGGCACTGAGCGGGGCTCTGCCTCTAACAGACAGTGGCTACTGAGAGCAGTAGCTGGTTAAAACCTGCTTCCCTGGCTGTTTTCACAAAAGGCCCTTAGTGGTCTAGTTTCTTCTAGCATCAAAGAAATAAGACAAGGCCACAAAGCAGGAGAGATGACTCGAGGGAGGAAGGAGTGGCACCAGGAAGCCAATGTGGTAGTTGGATCACACTGGAAATCTCCTGGGTGATGCTGCGGCTTCATTAGCTGCCTTGAGCAGCACTAAGCATAAAACACACACACACACACACACACACACACACACACACACACACACGCATGCATGCACACACGCACGCATGCACGCACACAAGCACATAGACACAGACACACATACACACACGCACACATGCACATACACACACAGACACACACATGCATGCGCACACACACGTTGATGCACAAGCACACGCACCAGTCATCAAATCAGTACTGCCTTGCTCTAGTAGTGACACTGCTACTGAAATGCCCACTGTTAGTTTAAGTCACACTGCTCATCCCCTGCCTCCAGCCCTCAGATTTGGGATTTGGCTATAGGACATTCTAAACAAAGGGTCTCAGAGCCAAAACTTCAGTCTGCTGCCATGGATGGGGCTATGTTTGGTGGCAGTGATAGGAGCAGAGGATGAGAAAACCCGATCCAGGCAGGTGGCACTTGCCATCCAGAGAGGATGACAGGCCCTGAGGGTGATCCAAGCAGGGTTGATGCCAAATGGGAGACACTCTGAAGGCAGAGGACAATGATACAGGCGACATGGGGCTGTGCAGTTGGCCACAGGGAGGACTGAATGGGTACCCAGCCTCCCACGTTCTGAAAGGGTCAGAAGGACCATAGTCTTGGCTCAGAGGACCAGGGCAGGTTATCAACTTAGAGTCTCATCTAGAAAAGTTAGGATGAGAAAACCAAGGGCCAACATCACATCTCAGCATGCAGCAGAGCTGGTATGCAAACTGAACCCAGACCCATCCCAAAAACAAGGCTAGAGCTATGGTGGGGCATCTTGGGAGCCTGAAGAGAACCTGAAAGGTCATTCATTTAATCCTGGAAAAAGTTTACTAGCTGAGTGTAAACAGTATGGGGAAAGCTTCTTCAGTGGGTCCTAAAAGATAGTCCTATACACATGAAAGTCTGCCTAAGAAGCAGGAAGGACGCCCCAGGTCCATGGATAGCTCCCAGGGTGTGTCCCCAGTCACACTAAGTCAGCAGGGCTC
>PVHP010030631.1:0-21579 GCA_004024765.1 Zapus hudsonius | reverse complement strand
TTGTGGTAGTTTGAATAATGTCCCCCAAAAGAATTAAGGATTTATTAAAATTATTAGTTGTCTCCAGGCTTCTGGCTAGAGGAAGTACCACTTTGGCCTAGCCTCCTGGGGACTGACCCTTTCTAATTTGGATGTAAAATACTAAGGATAGATATGCAAAAGAAGAGCCAGAACCCTGACCTGGAGTTCTGCATTTTGTAAATCAGTGTGCGTTACAGTGTGTTTGCTTGGTGCTGGTGCTTGGCTTCTCTCTCTGTCTCTGCTTGCTTCTGTGAAAGGGGGCCAGCTTTCCCTTAACTTCTTCCCCTGGATCTGTTCAATAAATTTTCCTCCCCAAATCGTGCGTGGTTTGGAGATTCATCCCAGCGGCGTGTGGCTGACTACGACATACATGTAGGTGAATGATTTCCATATAAGACAGGCTAAATGTTATTAGCTTTGATAACCAAGTCAAAGTCCTATAAATATGAAATCTACTCTCAGATTCTTGCCATAATCTGTGGTTCTGCAGAAGCCTCTCATTGAAGGGTGACTGAAGCATCTCAGCTCCATTATCTGGGAATTATTTCCTTTTGATGATAGGTGCAGAAGGTGGATGGAAGGGTGAGAGGGAAATATCACTAATAATCACCGAAATAAATAGAATTTTCATCTATAACTATTAATCAGAGCATTTTTTACTTGCTTTACTATTTTCTTTGAAGTCATCAAACATAGGAACTGGAGTTTGAGCTTGTCATCGAGCACTTGCCAAGCACACATGAGACCGTGTTCAATCCCCAGCATCACAAAATAAATCAAAGTTAATAAAACAACAAAGTCTAAGAACATTTTTCTTTTTAAATTTAGCTCAGTATTTTGCCCCAAACCTTGGAATATTTTTCATTTGTACAGATATTTAATTCAGCCTATATTTTTGATGACTAAATGAAAAGTCATTTATGATTCTTTATATAGAATGTAAGGCCTCAGAGCATTTTTAAATGCTATTGCTATGACTCATATTTCTACTTGTATCCATTCTTGGAGCGATACTTGGATGTGGAATCACCTGTGTATGTAACATACACCCAATGTTTGTGAACCTGGATATGAACAAATGATTGATTGGCACATGACCTGGACTTCTGGGTTCAGTGACCCTACTATCAACAATCCACAGTAATGTCAAATGAATGCATATTATGTCCAACATAATTTTCTTCACCTGATCAGTTTATAAATGTCAGCAGAATAAATGAGTCCTTATTTACTCAGTAAACAGCATTTGGAAACGCAGATGGCTTTGAGTTTTATGCATGTTTTTTTTTGTTTGGGCCTCAGTGATATATTGAGTAATCATTTGCTATGTAATGTTTGATTCAGGATATAGAGAAATTTATTCCAAAAGTACAGGGTAGATACATAGTACATGGGCACAAGTCATAAACAGGCTTATGCAGATGGCAAGACTTCAATACTACCAACATAAATACGCGAACAGATTTTAAGCACCAATCTGCCTCTGGGCTCCACCATGGACTACCCATATTGCCACTCTTGATTTAAGAAGACATTGACTTTTATTTTTGATGTCTTGTGTTTTTTTTTATTTAGTTTCCAAATCAAGGTATTAAATAATGCATTATTATTAGGCTAGTTCAAGTTCCATTTTACATGATGTATGATTCATCAGATAATTTGAGTAAGAAAATATCTCCTAATTTGCTTATGCATACAAAACATGCTTTTTAGATAATCTTTGGACATTGGGTATCAATACAATCTTATAAAAATGTGTATCATGGAATAGGTAATTCTCTCTTTCCATATATATATGTATGTGTGTACATATATATATATATATATATAACATACAAAAACAGGCTAAGCTCTGTTTGTAGAGAAGGTGTATACCTTTTAGATATATGTGTGCTTGTGGTGGTGGTGGTGGTGGTGGTGGTGGTGTGTGTGTGTGTGTGTGTGTTTATTCCCCAAGTACATGCATCAAGAGGCCAGAGGAGAGCATCAGATTTCCTCCTTTGTTACACAGATGGATGATTTCCTTGAGATGAGTCTCACTTAAACTAGAACTTCATCAATGGGACCGGCTTGCCAATGATCCCCAGTGATTCTCATATCTTTGCTTCCCACAGGACCGAGGTTGCAGGCATGGATGGCCATACCTAATTATTTATGTGGGTACTAAAGAATTAGGCCATCTCTAGTCATCATGCTTACATGACAAGCACTCTTAATCACTGAGACATCTCCCTGCCCCAGTACATAGTAGGTGTCTTGTTTGTGTCAAAATGTAACAGATCCATCCTGGTGTGGTGGCTCAAGCATATAATCCCACTTCTCAGGAGTCTGAGGTAGGAGGTTCACTGTGAGTCCAAAGCTAGTGCTGTAGTTACTTTCTTATTGCTGGGATAAAGCACCCACCCAAAATCAGAAAATGGGAAAAACAATTCATTTTGGCTTACACTCTTGAGGGGAAGCTTCATGGTGGTGGGGAAAAACATGGCATGACCAGAAGTTGCACACAGTCTGCCATAAGAGGTGAAAAACAGCAGGAGAGTGAGCTGGGTTCTGGCAAGGGGAGGCTAGCTAATATACCCATAGCCTGCTTTCTCAAATATTCTCCAGAAATGTTTCACCTTCCAAGTTACCATCAGCTATGGACTATGTCTGATTCAAACCACCAGCTAACCTGGAGTTGTAAGTTGAGTTCCAAGTCAGGCCTGGGCTACAGGGGGCTCAGAAAACAACCAAACAAATGATATCTAACAGTTCTTCCAGCTGTGATGTAAACTATATGTGCACACATGCACACACACACACATACACACACACACTCTTCTCCAACAGTTTGTTAGATTTGTTTTATTTTTCTCTAAATTAAGTGATTTCTTTGATTTTAAAAGGCTCTGAAATTATGTAGCTTCATGTAAATAAGTGACAAATGGTGACATGATAATGTCTTTTGTGCTTTAATCAGTTTGGGATATGTTTTACTTTGGTAGGTCAAGACCTAATACCTGTGTGCTCTAGAAGAAAAGCGATATCACACCCAGCTTGAAAGGACAATCTGGAAGTATTTATGGGATTAGATTTAGAAATCATGTATCTACACTTAATTTTTAGCTGGTTAGTAGTATTTAGCCACTATCGTGCTTCATATCTGAAAAAGAAAATTGGAATGAGATCAGCGATGTTCTTTTGGGGATTCACAAGGTGTTTTTTGTATTATAAATCTTTTGAGGCCAGTATTGGGGAAGGGATGTGCAGGCAGGAATGGAGGAGCTACAGACTTTTTCAAGGTTGCATTTATAATTCATAATGTGGATTTTATCAGTACTCTAATATTTGCCTAGGTTTATGATTTCATTTAGAGAAACACCTAATATTCTGACTTTGTCAGTATCATTTCACTGGCATGAAAAATATTATTCCATTTTTACCTTCAAATTTTTCAGAACACTAGCGTCCATTGTTCTGTACCTCCTGACTGAGGATGCTGTGGGAATAGTTCTGTTTTTTGCTCTTGCCAGCATGCCTTTCTCACCATGATGAACTACAACCTTAACTATTAGCTGAAACAAACCATCTCGTTCCTTAAGTTGCTTTTGTCTGCGCATTTGCTCACAGCAGTGAGAAAAGAAAGCTAATACAGATGCTATTTAAAATTTATAATAGGATGTGACTCACAATGATATACATATATTTGCATACATTATAAGCATTTTAATTATGTTAATTACTGTGATCATTACCACTATCATAAATCATGACACATATAAATTTTGGACTTTTGTTTCTACAATTCCAGCATTTCAGATTCAGAATTGATAACCACCTGACTGATTTCTACCTCCATTTGGAGTCTGATAGAAATGGAAATTCAATGTAAGTGAACTTAAATTCTTGATTTTTTTCATATATATATATATATATATATATATATATATATTCCTATGATAGTCTACAAGCTTTTAATACAACACTCCTTTATAGACATTTAAAGATTTAGGACTCATTCTTGAATTCTGTGATTGTTTTAAGCTTCATGTGTTTGTAAGTAAGCCTCATATTCAGCCCTTAGCTGGTAGAGCCTTGAAATGTGGAGCCTTGTTGGAGGTGTGTCATTGGAGATTGAACCCTGGCCCTCCTGCTTGCATAGCAAGCCCTTCACTGGCTCAGCTATTTCCCTAGTCAATACTTTCATAGTTTAATTTTATAATCATACTAAGAGTTTATGAATATACATGGCCCTGTCACCTTAAAAATCTCTGTAACTTGGGAGACATCTGAGATTAGAGGTGTGGAGTGATGGATAAGATGCATTAATTAAAAAATAGTTGAGTAAATGCAGAATAACTTCTAAAATTAGAAAAGCCATACATTAAGAGTGTATTTTGCTAGTAGAACCTTCCTTTCCCCCCGCTTCTTACAGAGTCTATTCTCTTGGGTTTATTTGTTACTGTTGGCAACGGGACTTTGGATAGACTAAAGGAAACTCTGGGAACTCCATCCTCAGGAAATGTATTACTCACTATATCGCTACACACTACATATGCTTTTATTTTTCAGAGATATCAAATCACGAAGTGAAATATCAAACATTTCATAGCCTGATCCAACACTCAGAAATCTCTCTGGTAGTGGCAGACTTAGTATATTGCTACTTAAAAGGCACTCAGTAACTGAGAAAATGCAAAAAAAAAAAACTCATTTTACTAATGGTAAACACAAACTCCATGGCAGATGAGGCAAAAGCACATAACCCTGGCCGTTCATCCCAAGGCTCTTGTCTGGTTCCAGAAGAATGTGGGTGTTCTTTCAAAGACCTTACATAGAAGCCCCTGCCAGTTTATTTTATGGTCTTAGCTGTGGAGACGCCATCTGGTTCCATGGCTTACCTTCTGCTGGCACAGCTCTCTGGCTGGGCCACTGAGTCATCTGGAGTCCAGGTGCTTTGACTCTGGAACCGACAATGTGTTCAGAGGGCCATCTGCTCTGTTAGAGCAGCTGATAGGAAATTTTGAATTTATTATTATAAAGCAAAACATGGAAAGATATCATATATTTTTACCTTTGATATTTTGTATTCATGTAATGCTATTTATGTCCAACTGATCGTCTGACATGTTAGCTTGTTGTATGTAGAAATTAGGAAGAAGTGCTAGGTTTGTTTTGAAAGCTTCCTTTGAAATATTATGGTGTGACCACATATCTCCTTTAGCCTAAGCCACTTTAGTTTAAATATATTATCACACCATAGTTGTTGAATACCTATATATTTTATTTCACCAGTCTTCCTGGTTTCAGTGATTTATCCAATATATTTTAATACTCATACTAATATTATATTCTTTCCTCCCTTTAAATATTAAGAGTTGGATAAACAAGTTCTTAAGTATGGCTAAAGGTTGTCCAGTGATCATAGAATGAACATGTTGGTATGCAGGCCAGTGTTGAGAGAAATTGACTGACCTCAAGAGGACTGTGTGATGGTGGGTTACTGAAGCAGGTGCAGGCAAGGGATTGAAGAGACAATGCCAGGAGCTTCTATTCTCTATAAGGAGACTTGTTGCTAAAAAGCCTATTGAGTGACAAAATAAAGAACAATAATACAGGGAGTTAAGAGGTCAGCAGACTTGGAATCATAGAAAATGAGGCTAAGTACATGAGAATTCAATGGAAACACTTCCAAAGCAAGACTTCGTGAGATGTTTGGATGATAACATTGTTATTACCAAATCTTGTCAGCACCAGAAGCATAAAATATAACTTTTCAAGATGTAACTTTAGAAATACTTCTAGCTCCTTATCATGGATGTCTTGCATTTTCAATTAAAAAGTTGTATCTTTGTTATGGAGATGAATGGGTAATATTAAATCTTAGTGATTTATGAGTTTTATGAGGTTCTTTAAGGATATTTAACTTTGTGTTCCAATTAGGAGTGACATTATATCTCTCAGTATAAAACACATGCATTAGCATTCTGCTAAATGTATATAAAAGGTTGGGGAAAATTGGGTTCCTGTCATTGTGAAGGCATCCCTTAGCTCATGTCATGAGGAGATATCAGTACATCTGAGAAACACACCACCTCTTGATTTCCTGTGTCATTTCCAAAGGTATTTGCTCATCCACTATTTGAACATCAATAGCTGCCAAGTTGAGTGAGGTTATTTCTTTGTGTTTTATTAGTTTGAATGTATGAATTTTGATAACTATTAAGTGTTCAAAATCAAAAATTAAAACAGTAGTGCAGAATATAGGTTTTCCAAATTAATGTTTCTTGCTCTGGCATCTAGCTATAAGTTTACAAGCTGTGATTGAACTGCAAGGAAACATATATGCTTATATCTTTTCAGAAGAGACATAAAAGTACTTAAGCATACCAGGCATGATTTCATTTTCAAAAAGATGTACAGTGACTCTGCCTTGGTATTTATCAGGCATTCAAAGCCATTAACTTGAGCGACATTATTTCCAGTTGACATTAACTGTCTTAGGCCTATTTTAGATAACATTTAAATCCTAGATTTGGTTTAACATTTGGGTGCTTCAATCCATCAGTGAATGTCCTTACCATTTTTGATTACGTGAATTTTCTTCAAAGGTTATATAGTCATATAATGCAAAATTCAAAATACATAGGAAGAAAATGAATTAAAACTAGAAGTTACTCCTTACATCCCACTGAGTCAAGTTTTTTTCATTAGAAGTATCCACCTTTCCCAATTACTTACATAATTTGTCATTATAATAAACACACACACACACAAATTTGAGACTACAAACATTCACACATACATTTCATTTTTACACAGAAAAATACTACACCTTACATATCACTTTCTAAATAGAATGATATTTGCCGTGGTCAGCCACACAAGGCTGGGATGAATCTTCAAACCAGGCACAATTTGGGGGAGGAAAGTATTTATTGAAACTACAGATTGAGGGGAAGTTCCGTAACAGTGAAAGAGGCTGGTCCTCTTTCACAGGTCTGAGCAGAGAGAAAAACCCATCACCTACAGAACACACAAAATAGCAAACAGGCAGGAGAGCCAAAGAGAATTTCTTCTCCTTTATATAGCCTTAGGGTGGGTTCTTGCAACCCTATCCCAGACTTAATGGCTTCCTGAGTCTCTGGAATTTCCTTCCTTCATGGTCCACACAAGAAAGGATGTTTACTTCCAACTTCTTTGAGCTACTTTACATCCTGCCCCCTTGCTGAGAGGGTGCCTTCCAGTAAACATCCTGAGACCCACCCGAGATAACTAAAAAGATCAAGTTGACAACCTAATCATCACAATATTCTTTTCAATAGAGTTTAAAAAGATGACTAAACTCTTACTGAAGGAATATGTACAAAAAATGTTCATATTTTTCAGTTGGGTTTTAAAAATGCATTTCCTGTCTTTACCAATGAAAGTTTCCTGAGGCCATGATGAAGGAGATAGAGTAGCCCTGGTGTAACAATGGTAGAAATTAAATGCTTGGGAAGGCCAGGAAACAATGTAACCAAGACCACCATATTATGGAACAGGAAAAAAAAAAGACACGGTAACTTTTAATATTGCCTTTAGGCATTTGTGATGGGGTCTCATCTAAAACATTTTGCATCATGATTTTTATTTTACTGTGTTTTAACTTACTATGCAAAGCAATGACATTTTCATATGTGCATGCCATAAGAACCTGTATCCTAATAGAAACATATTATATAAATTAGGGTTTTTCTTATTGATTTATAGATGGTATTACACATAAGACAGATTGAATCATTTATGACAAATTTTCTCATTCAATTTTGTGTTGGTTCCTCGGCTTTCTTGATGGTCTCTCTTTTGTTTGTATAAATTGAAATTTTTGATTTTGTTGTTGTTATATAACAGTCCAGTTTAGGGAACCAGGGATCCAGAGTCATTTTCATGAAAATGTCGTCTCTCATTAGGATGCCTTTTGTTTTAAATTTTAGTAAGCAGCATTTTTTTTTTTTGCTTTTAACCTTTTTATTGAAAAAAATGTATTGGAAACTCTTGAGATTAAAATTTGTCATCCAGTGTGGTGTCTCATGCCTTTAATTCCCATACTCAGGAGGCAGAGGTAGGAGGATTGTCATTAATTTGAGACCACCCTGAGACTACATAGTGAATTCCAGGTCAGACTTGGATAGAGCGAGACCCTAGGTTGGAAAAACAAAACAAAAAATAAATAAGCAAACAAACAAAAATGGATTAAAATTTTTCTTCACTTAAAAAATGCAAAAGGCAAATACAGAACAGAAAAATATATTTGCACATTTTTGGAATGGTAGTGTATTCAAAATATATAAAGGACTCCTAATAATGGTAAATAATAAGAAAGACAGCTCACTATATGGACAAAAACATTACCAGTCACTTTATTTAATAATAGTAATCACATCTGCATAGCTGTATGGCAGACAGGGATACAGCTCAGCATTAGGCTTCTTGCCTCACATGCAGGAAGCTCTAGGTTCAATCTCTTGTATCAGAAAAAATAAGAGGGGAAAAAAGGGGACATAAACATAATAGAATCCTCACCATCAATCCTCACGGAAAAAGCATAAATAAAAGCTACAGTTTTATTAGATGCCATAATATATTCGCCAAAGTGGATCCTGTTTTGAAATATTGTTAATGTAAATGTATCAGTGAGGGTGTAAGTGACTAAAATCCTCATAAACTTCTTGTGGGAAAGTAACCTGCAAAATGATTTGGCAGAATCTCCTAGAACTGAGCATATGGATAGCCTATGAGCCAATAAGCTCCTTGCCAACAGAATTGCACACATATGTTACAAAAAGGTACGAGAAAATAGGTAATGTCAAAATCGGAAACATTTAACTTTCATCAACAGTAGGGCTGATAATAAACATGTTGTGTTCTCATAAACTGCTGAAGAGAAACTAATATAAATTATTTTACATCTAAGAAATGCATTTGATAATATGGTTGAATCGTATAAACAGGTTAAGCCACACACTATAAATAAAGGTGATATTGCCCATGACTAGGTTTATTTATTATGAAGAACTAATGTAGAACATTGTGGTTACAATTAAACTAGTCTGTAGTACACATTGAAAATGTGCTAAAAAGCAGGATTTTAACTGTCCTCAACACACCAGGGGTGGGTATAACAGATACCTTACTGAGGCGATGGATATATTAATGAACTTCAAATTGATGGTTTCATAGTGTATTCATATGCCAAAACATCTAAATATGTACAATTAATATTTGTTAGTTATGTGTCAATCAAACTAAGCAAATACACAGATAGACATGCAGTATATAAACCCATAGATAGAATAAAACTCACATTCAAATTTTATAGGTTTTTGATAAATAAAATTTAAAACTACTTAATATAAAACAAGAAAATAGAAACAAGAGAAAATGTTTTGAAAACAACAAATCAGTGTATTATATGAAAATACAGACTGAATCATCTAATGTATATTAAGTTAATACACAGATATGAGGTGTTACAAGTCAGAGAATGACTGGGTAGCTCATATTGAACAGCAATGTGCTTGGCTTATGGTTGAGGAGGCTGGAAACTTAGAGCATTGTGCCAACATCTTCTAAGGCCTTAAGGTTGCATGTAGCAGAGGGTAGGTATGTAAGCATGTAAAAGACAGAGGAAATTAAGCCAAATTCATTCTCTTAATCAGGAGCCCAGCCTGCAACATTGGCATTGAGCCATTCACCTCTCAAAGGTTCCGCTTCCAAATACTGTCAGATGGCAATTAAATTCAACACAAGTTTTGGAAGAGATCTTCAGTCCAAGCCACTTACATGCAATATAAGCATGTTGCTAATTTCTGAAGGTTACTTACAAACCTATACTCACTCTTAATGATGTCTAGAAGTGACTCGGACAAATTCTGGATAAATCTCACTGTATGTGCCAACTATTAATCAATTCATCCCCTGTCCAGGCTGTCTTATCTTCTCAACATCTTTATAAAAATGTATGATTGACAATTTATACCTGATGTATATATGATTCTTGGTTTCCTTCCAGGCTGTTTTGGTTACATAACCAGGAAAGATAAGAACATGGCTTTTCAAAGACCATGATATCATGTGTGATTTGTGATCCAGTAAGGAAGCATGTTTGATGTGGTTAAAGTGGAAATAAGAAGCCAACCCTGGCTTTCTCCTATTTGTGATAATGCTTGCTTGCCTATGCTATATTCACCTCCAGTGATATATGCCTTGTTTGTATCAGGGCATGGCACCAGTATATTTTTCTTGTCAGTCCTTTCATTAATCTTGCAGGTACATTTGATGCACCATCTCACCGCTGAGATAGATCACCTTGTCTAAAACTGGAAAAGCAACCGAGGGATCCTGTGAAAGGAAGGCAGTTGCTAAACCCTCAATGTTCCCTAAAGTCATTTCCTGTTTTATGGAGCGTGGTTGGATAATATGAACAGAAGGAAAGAATAATTAGTTAGCATTTGATCTCTCAAGAAGACAAATAAAGAGGGTACCAAGTAGATAATTTCCCCACCTTTGTGGGTGAATTTCTGCAGAATGACTGCAGCTCTCTTGTGTAGAGTCCTGGGAAGCACACAGACATTTTTTTGTTCTCTAAAACCTCTGAAATTAATCGCAAAAGTCAAATTATACTAAACCCAAGCATTTGTGCTTGACAATTCTCCTTTTTCCGCATCCCATTTTACACTCAGCAATGTTGTATGGTATTTTTAGCTCAAAAAAGATTGTGCAATCAGCTCTCAGATATAGTGCAAAAAATAGCTAAATGACACAGCCACATTAGTATACAATTGTCTAAAATGTGAGTCTTGAGTCACTCAGTACAAATAAAATGACTAAGCCAGTTTTGCATGCTTTCCTCCATTTTATAAAGCATTTTCAGTCAACAACCTTGTACTTACTATCCCAAATGAAAAAAGAGTATTATGTTCTTTTTATTCTTATCTTTTATAATAAATGAAATAAGACATTAATGATAAAGTTAGATATTCTATAGTGGACTATAAAAATATGTTATTTTACTTCCTTCCTCAGAGGCACTCATTACCGAGATTTGAGAATTGAGAATGTGTCCCCATAATATATTCAATATTTTATGAATATGTATTTATCAATAAACATAACAAAGTACAGTACATTTTTCATTAATTTATATGATTGGTATAATAACATCATATCTTTCAGATAACTATTATATTACTCAAGATTTGTGCTAAAATATATAACTGCATTCTATTTTTATTACTTGTTCATTTCCTAAGATAAAATGAAAATAGTTTAAAAATAGTAAAGGGGGCTAGAGAGATGGCTCAGCAGTTAAGTCTTTTGACTGCAAAGACTCACACCTGGGTTTCCAGTACCCATGTAAATAAAGCCAGATGCTAGAGCCCATTGTGCTGTTGTGTATCCGTTCTCTCTCATTCTCTCTCTGTTCTCTTTGTGTCTCTCTTTCAGTAAATAAATAAATGACAATATAAAAATACGAAGGGATTTGAAACCAACATAATTTTCCCCACTCTATTTCATATTATTTTCACTTTATGGAAGTGTTATTTGCTCTTTGCTACTTTTGCTAAAGTCCTGTTCAGTATCAACAAATATAAGGGATTACAGATGTAATAATATTTTTCATTCTTTTTCTTACACCAACCCTCATTTATCTTTTTGTTTTTTTTCCCTTGAGAAAAATAATTAGTTGTCATTTATGATGCAAATTCTTTTACATAGAATAGAATGCTACTAAGAAAATGGGTATACAGAGCCATCTGATCATTTCTTACCAGTGGAATGTGAATCTTATTTCATTTCCACACATTACAGTTCAATGGAAAAGTTTTGGTCTTGTTTGTTTTGTTTTCCTTATATTATATTCAAGCTGGAAGAGAAAATTCAGAAGGACCTAGGAGACAGGAAGGACTTTGGTCTTCGACTTATCACGTACACTGATGTAAAAAGCCCTTATTCAACTAGATTCTGAGTGAGAAATAAACCTTTATTATATTAAAGCACAGCGATGTGAGGATTTGTTTGCTATACTGGATAACATTATATTAACCATTGTACTTTTCCAAAGAAAATACCAAAGAGAAAAAGGACCTCTTTCTACTTTTATGATTATGCAGACCATTTCTCCATCACCATGTGTCCTCACAAGGTCATCTACCTGAAGGTCTATGCCACCAGTCTACCTTATTTGACATCTGCTGTCACATCCCCTTCGTCAAATTTAAGGAATTTTTTCTACATATTCTTGAGAGCATTATTGTTCTGAAAATGTTCCTAGTTTCCCCAATTTTAAGGTTCTTCATTTTCTAAAGTGCTGAGTAGCTGATAAACATTTCCAAGAACCTGGGTTTCATGATATATATTTGTATGAAACGAATATATATGTAGCCCTTAAGACAAGTAGTTGACTTACAACTTTTTTAAGCAGCATATAAGATAGATTTATTATTATACATTCTTAAAAATAGGCAACATTGCTAAAATAATGAGTACATCAGACATTTTGGTAGACACTAATTAGGATCAAAAGAGCACATTTAGCCTAATTGGAATGAATATTTCTTAAATATTTTAAGGGTGAAGTCAAATGTACAGACTTGCTAGCCATTTACAACTCAGACACTTCCTTTTAGAGACAAGGAAAAAAAAATTCTATTCAGCTAAATTATGAAAGAGTGAGACTTCAGTGCAATTCTCACAAAAAGAGAAAGAATGTGTTAAAATATTTTAACCCTTTGTTTTTTAAGCTTATATATAGTTTAGAATATCCCCAAATATGAAAGCCTATTATAAATTGTTAGAATTAATAAATGATTTATTAAAATCAATTAAATAAGCTCCATTTTTTGGAATTTTGAAAAGAAATCTAATGTATTAAAATTAATGTGCAACAAGCATATATGCAGTAGATATTTGTTGCAGAGATTTTACCTCATCAGAGTGTTCTGTTTCTTACTCAGGAACCTCCTACTGAGAAAACTTTTTTTCCTTGTATGCATTCTTGGAAAAGTCATCATTAACACTTGTTGTTTGTCACTAGACAAGAAGTGGACACATACCATGACTTAGATCAGTTAATCTTTCATCAGGATTTTAAATTTTAAATTGCAAACTGAACATCATAGAGATGGGGAGGACGGACGGAGGTCACAGACAAAGCCACAATAGTGTCATCGTGTTTTTGTCTCTCACTGTGGGCAGTCAGCTCTTGCTTTCCACCAACCAATGCCTCCACAACTTCCTTCGATGAATTCTGTCTTCTCTCCTGCAAGCCAGGGTAGAGATATGTTAACTGCTACTGAAAACTTCACAAAAGATTTGTTAACAATGTTTAGATTTCAGCATTACTTGAACACATCTGGTCATTTTCTTAATCTAATTTTAATAAAATGACAAACATTTATCAAACTCTTTTTAAACTATGAAGTAATCAAGCAAGCATACCAGCTGATCTCAGATCCCAAGTTCAAGGAATTCAGAAGTGATTTTACCAATGCAGCCAATAAAATCATGATAAAAATGCACATTGTTTCTTGAAGTTTATACTTTTAAAGGTTTTTTCAAATGATTCTGTTCTGTCATCCTCTCAAGAACTTTGTGAAGTGATTAAGACATTAGATACTGCTATATCGTCAATGGAGGAGACTAGGTTGGAAAAACACAATAGGACATCAAAGAGATGTTGAAGTTAGAAAACAAAAATATGTTAATCAGATAAAATACTTTTGCATGCAAAGTCTAAAAGTACATTGCTAAACCACATCTGGAGAAATCTTTTATTTTAATGAGATTATTTTATGCACGCAATGCTAGAAATAAAGCTAGTATTTTAATACATTTGTTTGATTGCTCTATCTTCCATCTCATTAACAAATGACATTCTTACAACTCTACCTAACACTTTATTCTCTAAGATTGGAAAGGATTTCTAAGCCAACTAATATGTAGAGTGCCAGATATGGTATTAGTCTGACTCAAGTTCAAGGTTAAGGATGATCTCTTCATCCTCAGTAACATATCAAATTTCTGCACAAAAGTGATTGGGCAGGGAAAAGAGGAGCCCTCAAGTCCATGATACCTACTCAATAATGATGAAGATAAACAATATTTGCAAGATATTGAGATATAATCATTTACCAGCTACCTACCTTTAAAACCATCATGAAATAACACTGTAACTTATTTTCTATCACTATACAAAATGCTACAAATATCACTATATGTATGTATACACATTCATATGTATATACTTATATGTTAGAAAAGAGATTGTCTTTATTAAAAATTCAGAAAATTTATATTTTATAACTAATAGGACTTAAAATATTTCCTTTATGACTTACACATTGGATCCATTTCTTTCTGTGGCTTGAGTGTAAAACAAAGGAGGGTGGAGAAAGGCATTAGGATTAACATATAGAAGAAGCCAGTTGGCAGAAAGGCTGTGAACCCCTCTCCACCAGAACTACTTGAGAAAGTAGGTGTTATGCAAGTGATCTCTAAGTTCATGAAGTGGGGAGAGGTTGATGCTCAGTGGGACTTTTTGAACCTTGAACTAGACCCAGCTTTCTCACTTACTTCCATTCTCAATTCCCTTCTTTCTTAATAAACTGTCTCCTTTTCTATCATTATCTTTTTTCCATATATATATTTATATTTAAATCTTTTTCTTTTCTTTTTAAAAATATTTTATTTATTCATTTTCAAGAAGAGAAAGAGAGAGAGAGAGAGAGAGAGAGAGAGAGAGAGAGAGAGAGAGAGAGCACACCAGGGCCACCACCTTGTGTGTCTGGTTTATGTGGGTGGTACTGGGGAATTGAACCCAGGCCTTAGACACTGGAGGCAAGTGCCTTAACCGCTGAGCCATCTCTCCAGCTCAAAAAATATATATTTGCAAGCAAAGAAACAGAGAGAAGAGAGACACACAGAAAAAGAGAATAGTCATGCCAGGGCCTTGAAGCCACTGCAAATGAAATCTTGATGCATGCACCACTTTTTGCATCTGGCTTTACATGGGTACTGGGGATTCTTACACAGTTCGTTAGGTTTTACAAGCATGAACCTTAACCACTGAGAAATCTCTCCAGCCATTTAACTTTTCTTTTGATGATTTGAGATTTTATTTTATTGGAATATTTTTACCTCAAATATTACATACATCGAGGTCTTCATTGATTCTATCCAATGCATTTGGTATTGTAGCCAGAGCCCGATTCCAGGATTAGAGAAAGAGGGCATAAGAAGACAATGCCAAGATCCCCTGTGGTCAATGTTTTTAGTCCCTCTCACCCACTCTGAGGTCCTGTGATGACAGAACATGGGTGAGAGCTCAAAATGAGCATGGGTGACACAGTTTGCAGCCATTTGATAAACTAAGCATGTGACTTGTCAGAATCCATTTCCTTCCAGATTTTAGCATGTGCCCTGTATGGGAAATCTAACCCATAAGCATCAAAGATCCACTTATACTCAAATCATTAGAGCAGTGGTCTGAGTTTTTTTGATGTCTGACATGTCTTTTGATTTTTTCCAACTAGTTCTAAGTTCTTGGCCAAGGGCGATTCTAATCCTCAGCAGTAGAAAGTTCTGAGATGGTTTTTCCCCCTTTGAGATAGAATCATTTTCCTTGAGTATAGTATCCTTTGTTTCCATCTCTTGAAAAAGTCCCTTTAAAATAGGTCATATTTACCTGTTCCCTATCCTAAATGCCCCTGAGCAACAGAGCCCCACTCTGAAAGGGTTTAAATATGATCTGGAATGATTTCCACATCTGGCACAACCTGGGTTTGTTTTCTAATTTGGCGGGAAGGAAGAGGGTGTAATTTTCTTTCTCTACCTCTGCTTCATTGAAGACATTGTGTGGGGCCAATACCAGAAGGTTGTGTATTCATCTAGTCCCTGGGAATAGAAATAAATGATCCTGACTTTGTGGAAAGGATTTGGGGCAACTGTATTGCAGAGTACTCATGCCCAGAGGAGGAGCATTACATATCTGTTCATTCCCAGTTGGAAGCTGCCCTGCCCCCTGATCTCCCAAATACTCCTCAACTCCCAGTTTCCAGTCCAACAGTCTCGTGGCTTGACTATATGCTAATAAATCTCAGTTTATGTAACAGAATTCTGTCTCTCTAGTGCCAATGGTTCCTGGTTCCTCACTTCAATAGCCCCCCATCCCATGGAGCATTCCATAAATCCCAATGAGGAGTGAAATGAGAGCAGAGAGGAGGGAAACCTCGGAACCAGGACATAACTTGCACATACACAGTTTCTACTTATTAAAGAAATCAATAAAAAATAATGCCAGCATCTGGGGACCCCATGTTTAAATATATGAGCCTACAGGGGACATTTTCTATTAAAGCCATAACAAAGTCTAACCTTCACATGAAAGAAGCAAGAATTACCATCCATAAAGAAAAGCCTAGAGTCTCTTTGGAAGTTTTTAATGACTGCACACACTGCCTCAATGCAAGCCTGTATCAATGAGCAGAGAAAACCCAGCCTCACCCTGTCCTCCCAATGGTTATTAGAGAGCCAGAAAAGACTCTGTTCTAAAGCACTAGCCCATAGGCTTCCTTCCCTTGGTTAGTGTATATTCTAATATGGAATTGGGGTTAAATGGGTAAAACACTAGAGGAAATACAGAAACCAAAGATGTTTGTTAATATTCAGACTACAGCTGATTTTTTTAATCCAGGGTGTCCATCTTTTAGAGTAGCCTGACTCTTTTATGTATAAAGAAAACATCATTTACTCAGTAAATGTTGCTTGGGCAAAAAAGTATGCCAGGCACTGTCCAACTACTTTCCCCCCCCTGGGAAACAAGAGCCTGGAAATCTCAGTGTTTACCTTCCAGACTCCAATCAATACCTATGACATTTACATGCTTTTCTCATTGGAAAATATCAGTCAACTGGCTTTTGTTATCATCTCTGGAGTCACATGTCCACAAGATCCTCCTATCATCATTCCTAAGAGAGACTTCGTCTTTAAAGACCGTTCTCAGTTGATTTTTTTCATGCTAATATTTAAATATCTTTACTTTTTTCCCTAAGACCTTGACTTGGATAGTTAATCATACCCTTTGTTCAATCCATGCCAAACTTACTACATATATTAAATTGCCACCAATTTATTCATTTGTGTGGCCAGTGGGTAAACAGAAGCTCACAAAGCTCTTTCATTTTCTTGTATCTCAGTAAAATATAGAAATTTGAAGACAGATTTAAACATGTTCCATATGCTGTATTAGAGGCTAAAAGAAGAAACCTGCAAAGAATCAACCTTGTCAGATAAACCCCAACCCATTGTGGAGTCGAGGGCAATAAAGGACAGTTTCACTGATGACTCAAAATCTAGCTTCTCAGAATGCTCATGTTCTAAACGTTGTACATTATCTAAGGCATCTTCCCTTTTTACAAGTATGAGAATAAGAAAAATAATAATAGACCTACATTAATTAGATCAGATACACAACTTGTGTGTTTTCCAAACTTGAAAACAATCAGTCTGCTTTGTTTTGCAACTAGTTTTTAGGACTCAAACATTTTTGGTTAAGTATTCATCAAAATATTCAAGTTTGTATCTACATAGATAGCAGTGCACTGGTTATAGTTGCTGGGAAAGAATTAGCATACATAAATAACTTTACCTTTTAGGCCATAATAGGAATAGTTGATTGGATACTGTAGATGAGGTGTGGGGAAGGGTCTTCCATTTCAGGAAAGTAGTTTAAGAGGTTTTCTGTGTGTACAGTTCCCTGGCATGAAATTCTCACTAAGCCAATGAGAGCTCCCCAGATTGATATATGCATAGTACTAGGAGTTCTGGAGGGTTGGTGAGAGCCATTGTGCATGTGATTTTCAGTTATACAACTTCTAATATGCAAATCAAGGTCATGCAAATAAGGGCAGTCCAAGTTCATTCAAGAGAGATCTAGGGCTAGGGTCACTGGGCTTGCAGGTTAGAACATTCCAAGGTTGGCAGTTTGGGATTCATGGACTGTTTTTGAAGGCTTCCTCATGGGGACAGCTCTATTTCCTGATCTATTCTTTATGGCCTTCCCTCCACAGCTATGCCACCATTATGATATTACGAAAGAGATGCTAAAAGGGTAGTTATGTGTCTCCTTTTGGCTGTGAGATAATTGAAACAAAAGACCACAAGAATTAGTATTTCCCCAGGAATCTCATTTTGGAAGAAAGAAACAGATTGAAGCCTAAGGCCAGCCAGTGGGGAAATTTCTCTTCAGGGAAGTTATTATACAGAATTCTGACACCTTGTCAGACCACCTTGCTTAAACACTGGATTCCAGATAAGGGGTATGGACAAGACTGCAATTTGATCAAGACTGCTTAGTCATACACACCTCTTACCTTCTGTTTAAACCTGAACCTCAAGCCAGGACGCCAAAGATGGACTTGGAGGTGTCACTGTGGAGAAAGAGAGGTAAGAGAGTTCTTTTGCTATAGTCTCGTTAGGAACCAAGGCCCAAAGAGAAAACCTGCTTTGGCAAAACAGAGATCGCAGCCCATCCAGTCTCATCCAAGATGTTTACAGCACCCCTTACAGAGACCCCAATCTAGCACACCCAAGTGGGCTAACCTCTGGGTCAGGCCCCTGAAACCATAAACGAATCAGATCTCTCTTTTGGTCTGAAGGCAAAAGGCCATCCTAATTAACTCTAAAGGGCTTGTTGAATGCTAATTGCCCTCTCTTGGCTCCTCTTCCTTCCATCTGGATCTCTTGTCTTTAGCTAGAACACCACCGTGTAAATTTATTCCTTCTCCCAGCCTGGCTGGGGAGGGGAGGGCTCTTGCTCCTTGCCTGGGTTACTTTACTGTTTCTCACGTATATTTTGTTCCAGAGCCTTCTCCCTTTGTTTTATGTATTTTCTCCTCTGAACTCTGGGTTTGCCACATGTGACGACTGGTTTTCCAGGTGTCTGAACTGTTTTTTGCTTCGCTGCTTTCTCCTGTGGTCTTTCCTTAGGCCCAGAGTGTATATATCTAATCTCTTAACTGTCTTCCATGGGAACCTGATGGGCCTGCTCCTTCATGCTTTACTCCCATGTGTGCATGCTTCCTCCAAGTCCTGGGTCCTAGTTCTCATGTTTTGCTTTCTACTTGTGTGGGTGCCAGGTTTGTACTCCTGCTTCCCATCTGTGTGTGGCGGGGGGGGGGGGTGTCTCATGTTTTGGCTCACCTGTGCATATAAACTTTCCCCCAGAGTTTTCTCTGTAGGGGAGACTCTCTCTGCCAGCCAGGCAATAATTCCATTCTGGCCTGAGTCTTAAAGTTGTCTCCTCCCTGGATCCTAGTTTTCCATAAATAAACTTCACAATTCATAATTTTCCCTTAAATAAATTCAATAATCCATGATTTATCCTTGGAGTTTATTACTTCTTTGTTAACAGAAGATAAGGATACAAAAGTTGGGGTTTACAAGTCCTCCCTGAACCTCAAATTCTTGCATGACTAGATCTTCACAATGTGGCTACAACATTTTCTGCTTTCCATGGCAATTGGACTATTTAAGCTTGATGGCTAAGCATAGCTTTTAGGGACTCTTAAGAGACTGAAAAACTCAGGTAACAATAGAGGTTTACAGTTTCTTTGTTTTAGGTAAGAAATTCCAGGGTTCACATTTCAAATTCTAAGATTGTCCCTTTTCCCTTTTCCAATGCTAGTCTGAAAATATAAATTAATACTATGAAGAAACTGCATGTGTGAAGCCATTTTCCATAGATTTCTTAGTGAGGGTTCCTCAACAATACAACAATAGATGCCAATACACCCATAAATTTGGGGTATTCCTAGATTCTTGTCTTATGAACTTGAACTCAAATCCATAGATCAGAAGGTAAGGTTTAGAGAGACTTTATTAGATTAAACTAAGGAAAGAAGAGAAAGTACAAAGAGCTCCTGCATGTGGAATGGAGGAGTGGGTAAAGGCCCTGTAGGAAGAAAACACACACACACACACACACACACATACACACACACACACACACACACACACAAAGGGAATTGGAACAAAAAGATATAAACTTTTCACCGTCATCTTTGGAAAATAAGTTAAGAGGTCAGATAAAGGTCTCCTCCAGCCAAGCCTCAGTGAGTGAGTGGTCTTAACCAGAGCAGGGACCTGGGGGTCTCGGACATCAGAAGAGAGGAACAGTGGGGAAGAGATTATACCCACTGTGTAAAATCTATTTATAATGTATTCCTGTGGTCTTCCCTTTCAGGCTCAGGTGAGTTCTGAGAGCTGATTGGTCTGAACTCAGGGGCTGGCACACTGCTGTTGAGGAATGTCTGCACCAAGTGATGAATCCCCTTGGTCCAGCCCCAGCTAATCACCTGAAGATAAAGCTACCTGACATTTTCTCCTCTATTATTCACTGTAACTACTTCTGAGAGATCTCTCATTGATCTATTACTACTTACTGTATCGATACTGTTATAAATCTGCTCTCCCCATAAATCACATAATTTTTTTAAGTCACAGTATTTGGATCCTCATTTTCCCAATACATGTGTTTGTGTATATAGCTTTCAAACTGTGCTAATGTCAAAATTAAAGAAAAATATTGTAGGGCATCTAGTGCAGCTGTGCAGGTGGAGATACCAAGCCAGGGACCCCAGCACAGCATTCATTGATGGGCCTCAGAATGCCCAGTCTAAGTTGTAGATTTTATCAACACAAGTTGAAGACGTAGTGATGGTGAATGTCAGGTCACCTGAAGTAGAAGATGTAGTGATGGTGAATGTCAGGTCCATTGCAGAAACGGGGGCTTATGTCAGTTTATTGGAATATAACAACATTGAAGGCATTCTACTTAGTGAATTATCAGGAATACATGTCCGTTCTATAACCAAACTCATCCGAATTGGCAGAAATGAGTGTGCAGTTGTCATTAGAGTGGACAAAGAAAAGGGATATATTGATTTGTCAAAAAAGAAGAGCTTCTCCAGAAGAAGCAATGAAATGTGAAGACAAACTCACAAAACCCAAAACTGTTTATAGCTGAGGTGTTAGAATACACCAAGGATGAGCAGCTAGAAATGCTGTTCCTGAGGAATGCCTGGGTGTTTGATGACAAGAACAAGAGACCTGGATATGGTGCCTACGACGCGTTTAAGCATGCTGTCTCCGACCCATCGATTTTGGATAGTTTAGATTTGAATGAAGATGAACGTGAAGTACTAATTAACAATATTAATTGGTGTTGACCCCACAAGCAGTCAAAATTTGAAGTAGCTTACTATGGTTATGAAGGCATTGATGCTGTGAAAGAAGCCCTGAGAGCTGGGTTGTATTGTTCTACAGAAACCATGTCCATCGAGATTAATCTAATAGCCCCTCCTCGGTATGTGATGACAACCAGCACCCTGGAGAGAACCGAAGGCCTCTCTGTCCTCAATCAAGGCTGTCATCAAAGAAAAGATTGAGGAAAAGAGGGGCGTGTTCAATATCCAAATGGAGCCCAAAGTGGTCACAGATACAGATGAAACCGAACTTGCAAGACAGCTAGGAAGGCTT
>PVHP010030630.1:0-21455 GCA_004024765.1 Zapus hudsonius | reverse complement strand
CCACCACCACTACACCATGCACCCACACCTTCCCCAGCCTCCTCCCTAGCTGGCTTCCCTCACTCTGTAATTGGTTTGGGAAGCTCAGCCTGGCAAGCCTGTCTTCTGGAACAGCTAGACTCTGTATCAGCGGCAATATCAAAGAAATGTATTCTTTTCATATGCTTGTCTGCTCCTGTCTTAACCCAGAATAATGATTTTCCCCGTAAATGAATAGATTTCATTTTTCCCTCTCACGTGTGCATACAGTGGAGCAGTTAACAGTGATCAGCCTGAGCCCCATGACAACCCAGCATGCTGTTCGTTCTAGATGACACCCTCCTTCGCTCTCACGTGAGTTTGCATCTGAGAGAGCTTTGCTGTGCCATGTGGTGGCATATCATGCCAGGGGGAATAACAGCCAAACTTATTAGTGTAGTTGGAGTAGTGGAGTGGAGGAGGGTACTAGCTGGCTAGCTCCACCTTCCCCTTGCCTCCACTGTGTGATTAGCACCCGGATGCATGAACTTATCCTCTAGTGAGACGTGTGCCTTTCTGCTCATGAAGAGTCATGGCCGTACATCCAGCACAGTGCATGGCAGACTCAATGTTTGTCAACTAAATGATCTGCAATTGGGTAGAATGTAGAAAATGCTGCAGGCTTATAACCCCAGCACTTGAGAGGTGGAAGCAGGAGAATCAGGAGATCAAGGACATCTTGGACTACATTGCAAGTTCAAGGCACGAGATCCTGTCTCAAGGCACAAAAAAGAAAGAAGGAAGGAAAGAAAGAAAGAAAATCCTGATATTTGCGGTTCTGCCCATGAAGAGCTGGAAGCATGGATTCCAGTCCCACTTCCCTTGAATCCAGGCTGTTCTGACCTCACAATGGAATGCAACAGGAAGATGCGATTCCTAAGCTGAAATCTCAAGGGGCCTTGCATCTTCCATGCTCACTGCTCTTGGAACCCTGAGACATCATGTGCAACCATGACAGACATGTATGAACCCATCACCCCAACCAGAGGCTTCAGGATGTAGCAACCCTGACTAATGGGCCATTGAGGAGAGACACGTGCATTATTCCTGTCAAGATGGGCCAGGCAAACCCCACCTAGAACCCATCAGATGTGTCCCATCTAAAAGGCCAGCCCGCAGAACGATGGGCTAAAGAAATCATTGTGGTTTTTGTCTTCGATAACTTTGTTGCCCAGTTTTTCAATGACTAAAATAATGTATATTTTTATAGAATATTTTGAACATATATAATGCTGCTGCTACCCATCTGGCTTCTTTATAAAGTTTGATAGGGGGCTGGAGAGATGGCTCCATGGTTAAAGTGTTTGCCTACAAAGCCTAATGGCCTGGGTTCAATTCCCCAGGGCCCATGTAAAGCCAGATGCATAAAGTGGTGCATGAAACTGGAATTCGTTTGCAGTGGCTAGAGGTCCTGAAGCACCCATTCTCTCTATCTCTCTTTACTTGAAAATAAATAAAAATATTCAAGTCTGACTGATAGGAACAAAACAGGGGTTAGGGAGATGGCTCAGTGGGTAAAGGTGTTTGCTATCCAAGCATGAAGACCTGAGTCAACCTCCAGCAACTTTGTAAAAAGCAGGGCATAGTCAGTGTGTCTGTAACCCCAGCACCTAAGGGGACAGAGGCAGCGAGATTGCTGGGGCTTGTTGATGAGCAAGTCTAACTGGAAAATAGGCAGCTCCAGGTTCAGGGAGATTCTGTCTCAGGTGAATACAGTAAAGAGCAATAGAGGAGGGCACCCAACTTCCTCCTCTGGCCTCCACAAATGTGCACATGCTACGTATGTGTGTGCCTTGCATACACCACACACACACATATATACACATGTACACACACATATACACACATGTACACACATACACCAAATACACACACATATACACACATACATCAAACACACACATACACACACAAAAAGACACACACACATCACATGCATACACACATACACACAAATACACACATGCACACACACACCAAGATTTTTAAAAAGTTTGCTTTTCTACTCTGAGATATTGGGGAAACCAAACTGTTTTTTCTCCTCTCAATAGGTCAACACATTCTTGTGACACTAGCCACGTGGGGCTGTTTCCACACATCCAGCCATTCTCCAGCAGATCTAAGCTGAACGTTTTAATTCTACTCAATTTTCTAAAATCCTTGCTTATACGTGTATGGCGTGTGTCTATGTGTCTGTTTGTGTTTGTGAGTCTGGGTGTGTTCACGCCATAGCAAACATGGGAAGGTCATATAAGACAACCTCTGGGGTCAGTTCTCACCTTCCTCCTTGTCTGTGACAGAATCTCTTGTCCACTACTGCATAGCAGGCTAGCTGGCTCCATCCCCCATCTTGTCATAGGCACACAGAGATACAGACTCTTGTGCACCGCTCTATCCTCATTCTCATGGGTCTTGGGAGTCTGAATTCCAATCATCAGGCTGGTACAGCAAGTGTTTTTAACCAGTGAACCATCTTCCCACATTCCCTGAAGGTTTTAATTAACACCTATTATCCCAGTTGAAAAAAAAATGGTGTCTCCCATTTGCCCAATATATTGGACAGTCTCTGTGTTGTAGCCAAACTTCTTGTTGCTGCACAGAAAAGAAGCCAACCAAAAACTGCTTGTGGAGGAAAGGGTTTATTTTGGCAATAATGGAGAGACTCCATCATGGCAGGGGAAACAATGGCACGAGCAGTGGCAACCAGTGGCAGGAAGGTGTGTCCAGTACTGGCAAGGGAAACTGGCTTATAACACCCATAAGCCCACCCCCCAAAATTAAGCTCCAACAAGGTTCCAATACCCAAACTGCCATCAGCTGGGGATCGAGCATTCAGAACACATTCATTTGTGTCAAACCCTGACACTCTTCGACCCATATTCTTTAATAGGCTGGTGGAATTTCTTACATCTAGAAACAAAGTGGCTTAGCAATTAGGCTTCATCATCTAGAAACATAGACAAGGGCATCCACACAGCATCTCCAAAGAGCTGAGAGCTGAATGAGGGCCTAGAGAGACTCTTAAAAAGGCTACGGGTAATATGCCATCCAGGTAAAACGAGTCTCCAGGCAAAATGTTTTAATGGATAACTTTAGAGCGTGATTAGCACGTTCCACCTTTCCAGAGAATTGAGGTCTTCAAGAGGAATGAAGATAATATCAAATTCCCAGAGATTTTGTTACCGGATGTGTGATCTGGGAAATAAAAGAAGGACCATTATCCCTTTGAAGAGATCTCAGGAGGCTAAAGCGAGGAATAATTTTAATGGCTAGCATCGGGATATTATAAGGTGCCTGGCAGGGATTGAAAATCCTATAACAAAGGAATTTACTGATGAGGTGTTGAAGCCTCACTCTGGCTTTAGGACAGAGAAAATTTTTGGTTTTATGGTTATGGTTAGGAAAAGCATGAGAGTCCTTTAATCTGAATGAGGTTATGATGGCCGTGACTGACCTACTTGGCATATCACTAATTCATACTTGGGGGCTAATGGGAAGGCCTGTAAGGCTGAATCATTGTGCTGAGTCACTCTTTAGAAGAGGTGATCATGGTCATTATTGTGGCATTTATAAAGGGTCAGAGATAATTTTGACCCCATCTTTGGTCAGTATGTCTCTTTCTAATAAAAAGGGAAGGCGTTCAGGCATTACTAGAAAAGTGTATTAAAGAGCATATTTTCCATAGACAGTGTGCTGGTTTGAATGAAATGACCCCCATAGGCTCGCATGTTTTGAATACTAGGTCCACAGCTGGTGGCAATTTGGGAGAGTTGTGGGGCTTTGGGGAGGTGGATGGAACCTTGCTGGAGGAGATATGTCACTGGGGTTGGGCTTGGGAGTGAGACAGCCCAGCTCCAAGCCTAGTACTCAGACTACTTCCTGGCTGCTGCTGTGGAGATGATTCTGCCTGCCTCTTTGCTCTTATCATGCTTTCCTCGTCATGATGAAACTTCCCCCTCAAAACTGCAAGCTGAAATAGACCCTCTGTGGTAGTTTGAATGGAGGACCCCAATAGATTCAAGAGTTTACTAAAAGCTTTTCTCCAGCTGCCTGGCTGGAGGAGGTGTCATCTTGGGTAGATCCTATCCTCCAGCCCTAAGGTGTTTCTGGAGGTAGATCTACAATTCTAGCCATAGATATGCAAAGAGCAGTCTGAGTTAGGCAGAGCCTACTGTTTGCTGGTGTGTGTGTGTGTGTGTGTGTGTGTGTGTGTGTGTGTGTGTTGATGGTGATGGGTTTCTCTCTCTGCTTGGACCTGAGAAAGGGGGCCAGCCTCTTTCACCATTATAGAACCTTCCCTGGATCCCCAGATCTGTAGCATCAAGAAATCCTTTTCTCCCATAACTGTGCCTGCTTTGGAAGTTCATCCCAGCAGCATGTGGCTGACTACAACACCCTCTTCCTATAAGATGCTTCTGGCTGGGTATCTTGTCCAGCAAAGAGATGGTAACTACTTTAGACAGCATAAAGGTGGAGTGAAACATTTGGCCACAGGAGTCCCACTGATGTCTATTTTCAAGAGTCAGAGACCAATTCTCTGGAATATGAGGCAAGAATACAGCAGAAGTTCCTATATCAGGAGAAAACTTGTGGTCAACCTGTGACTTTAAAATTTACCTAAGACTATCCTTATTGCTTGTGATGGTTTGGCCAACTCAGAGGCTGACTGGAACTGAGAGCTTCCTCATCCCAGGGGCAAAATCTGGAGCTCCAATATGGGACATCCTATAACCCTCAGGACAGTAAGTACTTCTGTGCCCTGGGTGCCAACAGACATAGCATTTATCAGTCTAAAGATGCAAGAAGTCTCTCTCTCTCTCTTTCTCTGTCTCACTATCTCTCTCTTTCCTTTAGCCTCCTTTAATCCACTCTATTTCTCTAGATCACAGTTAGAGAAAACAGAATTTGCTATATTTAGTAAGCCATCAATGGGAATCTTAAGTCCCAATGACAATCTCTGTCATTTCTGATGTGAGGAGCAGATTGAGTAAGGAATCTATCATGGAAAATGATTTTTTTTCTTCAAAGACCAAGTCAGTTAAAATAAACTTTTGCATGGCCTCCTAAAGGTACTTTTAGAAAGGCAATCAGATTATCATGAGGTCACTGGTCAGCAGTTCTCAGAAACTGATCATTTCTCTCCAACATCTAACTTAAATTGTCTCATCACATTATTTGTATAGGGCTAAGTTAATTTCTTTTCTTTTAAGGTTTGAGGGTAAAATGTGTCCCATTTATGAATGATGTATCAAACAGATAAATCAATAGCAATAAAAAGGGAGTTATCCATGTAGAAGAGAAAACAAAGACACCAGTGAACAATCAGGGTGTTCCTCTTTTGCTTGGAAGCCTTGAAATCGGGTGCAGCTCGCCCTGCTCAATCCCTGAGTCATCTTGGCCAGCAGGGGTCATATTCCTAGCTAGCAAAGACCACATTTCACAAGTTTCCTAAGAACTGGGTATGTCTTGCCTTGCCTGATTTTTGAGTTTCCTTGACTGGCAGGGGCCATGATTCATCTTTTTTGGGCACATAAGATAGGATTGCCTCACTCAGATGTTGCATGAGTTTCCTTTTGTAAGGACCTGGACAGTTCAAGAGGAAACCCAGAAACAAACAGCTGCATATCCTGGCCACTGTGTATAGAAGACTTAGGGCTGCAAGAGAATCTTTAAGCTCCCTCCAGGATTCAGTGGGTAAATTACACAGAATAAGTGCCTCCAAAGGTCTGCTGTTACCTCATTAACATGACGAAGTAAATGGATGCACATTATCACATGACAACAGGGCTGCCTGCCAAACATTGCATGAGTGTAATCACCCTGCTTTTGACAAAGGCACCTGAGTTAAATTAGCATGGATGGAGAAGAAGACCAAAGTACTAATGAGGTAAATGTGAGTGGGGAGCATCCATAGGCAAGCACAGAAGTGCATCCATGGTGAGATGGGGGTTGGTTGAAAGTGGAAAGGAACAGGGAATTCCATGGCCTTGGCCTAAGGGAAGAAAGTCCACACCTTACCATGATAAAGATAATTAAAACCCAATGGTAACCAGGTGAAGAGACACCCAAAAATATCCCTAGGATTTCTCTCTGGATTCCTCTTTGGATCCCCAGTCTTTGTGATCTCGATCAAAATAGAAATTCAGATGAGACCCCCTCCCCCTCCACAGTGTAATGGAGTGGTTATCTAGATTGAAGAGCAAAGGAAAGCAGATCCTCAAGAGGTGAGAGTGGACAATGGCCAATGAGTCCAATGCAGAGCAGAACACTTATGGGGTGTGGTGGTTTGATTCAGGTGCCCCCCATAAATTATGTGTTCTGAATGCTCGATTCCCAACCGATGGCAATTTTGGAACAGGAACCTTGTTGACACACTCTCTTGCTGCTGTTGTCCACCTGATGTTGGCCAGGAGGTGATGTCCAGCCTCTGCTCATGCCATCATTTCCCCTGCCATGATGGAGCTTCCCCTCGAGTCTATAAGCCCTTTCCTCCAAAAGCTGCCTTTTGGTTGGGTTCTTTGTGACAGCAATGAGAAAACTAGCTGTAACATGGGGTGAGGGTAGACAATAGAGACATAGAGACCAACTGTCAATCTACACTTAAAGTCTCTACAGCAGACAGCTTCCCCTGAGGAGGATGGGGGTGTTTTCTTGCCAGGGTTATTGGCAGGCCCATTGGGATTAACTCATGAAAGGAGATCATTGTATATCTTTGTTCTATAATTGAAAGCTTCCAGCTTCATAGTCATCTCATGAGTTTCTGGGCACTTTAGAATGTGTCATGTCTCCACCCAGGACTAGAGATAGGACTCTGGTCCCATTGGGACTCCTGCAGTTTCAGCTCCTGGTTTCATGAACTGCTGATTCTGAGAGAGGGTTCCATCTTCAATGACCTTAATCATACCTAACAGTGGTGGTTTGAACGAAATGTCCCTCATAGGATCACATGTTTGGAATACTTAGGCCCCAGCTGGTGACAATGTTAGAGGCTTGTTGAGATGGATGGAGCCTTGCTGAAGAAGCTGTGTCACTGGTGGTTGGGGGAGGGGTCCCTGAGGTTTATTAGTTCAGTCCTATTGGGTGTTCTCTAACTAGATCACTATTGCTGCTACTGCACTGCTCTTGATGAAGAGAGATGCTAGCTTGTCCTCTGACATACCACCCTGAACTTGCCCAAGCTTGTTGGAAGATGTGAACAGGTGGACGACTCTGCCATGATGAAATTTGAAATAAACCCTTTTCCCCCATAAGCTGCTTCTGGTCTGGTGTTTTGTCCTAACAAAAAGAAGTTAACTGCCACACACGATCAAAAATAGATTATTGAAAAATAAAATGAAAATTTATTAGCATGTATCTTTCACTTATACATTGGAGACACCGAGTAATGAGTAGTTCTCAAAAATTGGTTTTGAAGTCCAGCTTACATAGCATATTCAACACAGAGCAATAAATGTGCTTTTTTCTTTTTGACAGAGTCTCAGATAGCCCAGATTGACCTGGGCTATAACTTGACATATAGTCTAGGCTGACCTTCAACTCATGAGCCTCTTGTTTTTCCCTCCTGAGTCCTAAGATTGCAGATGCCTGCCACAATGCCCGGTAGAATGGTATATTTTAGGGAAACGACAAGACAAAGGAAATAACTGGGTTTATGGGCAGCAGTTTTTGGGAGGATGGGTAGATAAAGACTAGTGTGACCTGACATTCACAGAAAATTCATGACTGTGACGTTCAGAGTCATGCCTATGTTGAAGATTCTACAAGAATGACAAAGAATTCATGACTATGGAGAGTTGGAATGCTAGCTTCTGAGCCAAACTTATCTTGGGCTATCTTTAGTCTTCATAATAGCCACTTATTATCCACTTTTGTATCGACCTAACATCCTTTTGACTCCTCAGTAAAACCTTTGGAATGCATCCTTTGCAGACCACTAGCTTCCATCAGCTCAAAAGCTAAGAATGTCATCAGATAGCATCTGAAATCTCCAGCAATAGGTTGCTGAAAACCACCTACCTCCTCACCCCACTCACATATCTGCTAAATGCATTGAATTGTGACTATCTTTGCTCTATGGCTACAAAAGTTGATGTAACGACCTCCATGGTAGAGCGTACCATTGAAGATCACCTGTTTCGTGCTCTCTGGGCCATGATCACTCATGTGGGCCTGAGATAAATCTCTTCTTCCCTTGAGCTGTGTTTTGTATAAACACTACATAGTAAAGTTTACTAATGTAATTGCCTCTGTGTTATCTCCATGCCAATGAGGGACTCGAGCAGTCTGCAGTATCCCTCTAGTAGAAAAGTAGGTAGGATACAATATACCTTTGTCTTTATAAATCTATATGCCTTTAGGCAAATATAGGGAGGAAGGGAGGGAAGGAATAGAAAGGAAGGATAGAGGGAGGGAGAGAAGGAGGGAAGGAGAATAAAAGAAAAGAGGGCAGGAAGAAGAGAGGAGACAAAAGAGAGGAGAAAGGAAAGAAGGAAGAAAGGAGACAGGGAGGGAGGGAAGCAGAGAGGCCAGAGAACCCTCCTGTATGTTCTTCTTAATGGCCTTTAGCTCAACAATCCATCATACTTTAAGGCAGCATATTCTAGTCTCCCACATCATTCAGTTAAAAATAGAATATAATTCAGTGTATAGTGCATGATCAAAAATAGGATCACATTCTTCATACTGTGTTGTATCCTAATTTTTTAACTTAATGAACTATGAATATTCTTGTTTTCATAAACACTGCTTGGTGGTATTGTTTTATATTAGCCATACGCACTCTATTACATTGTCAGAATTCATTGAAACTGTCCCCTGTGAATGAACATTTACATTATTTTCATATTTTGCTATTTGAAAAATTATTATGATAATAGTTGTACTTCTAGAGATACCTTGAGGTGCATCTCTGGCTCTCTCTGTAGGACAAATTACTTTTAAGTGGCAATGATAGATTAAAGAAAAGCTCTAACTTGGTGTGGTGAGGCATGCCCATCATCTTGGCACTTGGTTGGCTGAAGAATTTGAGGCCAACCTGGTCTACATAGTGACAACCTGTAATAGATAAATAAATTTTAGAAAATTATATTATTACTATTTCTAAGACAAATATTTATTGAGGTCCTGCTATAAGTCATGATTATTCTGTCCTGCTTACATTGCTCAATAACTTCTCTGTGAAGGAGATTTTATTAGCTCAAGTTCTATCCTAAAGATTTTAAGAAATTATTGTCCACAACAATGGTGCCATAGAAAACCCAAAAGAATTAGATAGCTCCACCCCTACTCTAAAAGATGTATAAATGTGAAATAGCTAAAATATACCACTTATTCCTTCTTTCATTGATTTATTGCACAAACATGCTATCTAATATCCAAATTGCACAGTCTCTGTGCTAGACTCTGGGCCAGACAGAAACAAAGGATGGATTTCCCCTGCTTGCTTTCAAGTTCAGGGTCTGGTGGTAGCCTTGAGATCCATCTCTAGCTATTTCCCAAGTCTTGAATCACACATTAACAACACACAGACATTCTAAGAAAATGAAGGGGAGTGAGATCAGGGTGTTGTAAACACTTGCACTTTGAAGGCAGAAGCGGTACAGGCAGGGTGTGAGAGGACAGGTCATTTTCAGGAAACAGAAGCAAGGGCAATGAACGTGGGTGCCAGAGGGAAGAACAGGGGTTAACATTAGGGAGAAAAGAGAGATCAGACTGTGAGGAAAGGTGATGACACTTGGATAAACCAAGATCTAAACATTTCGACAGAATAGTCTAGAGACAGCAAAGATGAGGTATTCCTGCTGCTGCTGCTTTGTTCCAAATGGCAAACACCATTAATCAACCCACCCAGTACCAAATCTGGGTCTTTTTCAGCCCAGTGCTCTAGGCAGCCACCACAAAGCAATCAGAGTTTGCATACACGATGAACCCTATCTGCCACTGCTGGAATAGTCGTTGTCTCTCCTGAGAACAACAAACATATTAAGCTGGTTCCAGGTAAGACGAATCATGGAGTGGAAATGAGAACAAGCTCTGGACTAGACTGGATCCTGATCTCTCTACGTATCAACTGCATGACCTGGCACGAGATATTTAATCTCTCTGTTCCTCATTTTCCATGTCTAAAAAAAATAGGAAGGTTAGGACTATTAGGAGAGTTAAATACATCCAAAACACTTATAATAGTGCCCCCACCGTATTAGTTACTTTTTCACAGCCGGGAACCAAAACACCTGACAGAAATAACTTTAAGAAAGGAAAGATTCCTTTTGCTCATAGCTCCAGAGGGTTCAGTCCCTGGTTACTTGTCCATGAGCTTGGGCAGAACATTATGGCAGCAGGAACACATGAAATGGATGGCTGTTCACTTCATGGCAGACCGGAAGCAGAGTGTAGTGGCAATAGGAAAAGGGGTGGAAAAGATACAGTCCCCAGAGACACATCCCTGGTGGTTGACTTTGTCCATCTCCTAAAATTTCCATAATTAGAAATAGAACCATCATGAGGACCAAGCATTCAACATATGAGCAGGGGTGGAGAGGATTCCATATTTAAGCTGTAACACCATCGTATCCTTACTTAATTCCAGTAATCATAACCTTGGTTTTTCTTAACCTTTGTCCCTCGCAAGAGTCAACCAACCTCCAAGTGGAAAAGATGGAAAGAGGCTCAGCAGAGGCAGACAAAGTGTGAGAATATTGCAGTTTTTCTGTGTAGACAGAGCTTGTGACTCCAGCTGGCCTCTGAGGAGAAATGCCATCACACACCATACCAGCCTTCATAGAAGTGTGCTCAGCCCATGTCCAGCAACGGTGTAGATGACATTTGAGAGGTCGAATATGGATTTATTCATTTTCTCTATGGATTTTTAGGAATTCCATTGATTATTTCATTCCACTGACTATTTGTTCTGCTTGGTTAATTTGATGTCTTACCATTGGGAGAACTACACTGGCATGAATCACAGAGAAGAACAAAAAACAACAGTCTCTAGACTAACAACCTGATGAGTCTAGGTCTCACGGTAGCAAGGAGTGGAAGAGGATGAAAAAGCAGGAGTATGGATTCCCGCTGGGTCCAAAACTTCTCCATATCTAGAAGAATGTTTGCAAATGAGTAGAGAACGAGACAATGACTGTGACCAGGGCGCTCAGTGAAAATTGGAATACTAATGCCTTTTAGATAAATGAAACGATGTTCAATCTGTCCCATAATATGATAAAAGTCACCTCGAGATGCCATATTTTTACCTATCTGATGGACAAAAATATTAAAGCTTGATACTACCTAAGATGAATAATTAGAGAGAAAGTATTATACCACTTGTTAACTGGCAGAATCTTTAGGTCAATTGGACAACATATGTCAAAAGTTTGGGATGGGGAGATGGCTCAGTAGGTAAGAGCACTTGCTGCACAAGCCTGAGGGTCTGAGACCACTTGAGTTCGATTCCCCGGTACCCATGTCAGTAGCTGAGCAAGAGAATCACTCAGTCTGGTCAAAAATGTCAACACCAAGTTCAGTGAGAGGCTCTGTCTCAAGGAAACACATGGGTAAATGACAGAGGATACTTGAATTCTCCCCTGGTTTCTGCACATGTGCCTTAGGTGTTCACATTTACTTACCTATGTCTAGACATACACCACACACATCACACCACACATACTATATGCATATGAAATTACAAGTTCACTAGCTTTTTTGTTTTGTCTTTGTTTTGTTGGAGGTGTTATCATTGTTTTAAACAGGGTTTCCTTATGTAACGTGGGCTAGTATCAAAAATGCAATCCTCCTGCCTCAGCCTCCCCAATGCTGGAATTACAGGTTTATACTGCCGCACCTGGTGATGACCACTCTTTACAGCAATGCCAGAATTGAGCATGTGGGAAATGAGATATCTGAGATTATTATTACAGCATGATTTCAGTTAGCTACAGATTAGAAAAAAACAATAGAGATTTAAATTATGATGCATATACATATTGGAAAAATATGTATACACAGAAAAGGTCTTATAGACAGGAGTGAAATCATCTCCCAGATATATTGATCAGCTTTTTAAATAACAAAATATTGACTATCTATAGTATGTTGTTTGATGTAAAAGAAAAAAAATGTACATTAACTTGATCCAGAAAGGACACGTGGGTGGCTATAACCAGGAAATGGAAGAACACTTCTCATCTATACACAATGAACCTTTTGAGTTTTTTATCATAAGAATGTTTTTACCAACTCAAAAAGTAAAATAAAATATGAAGATTAAAAAGGTGAAAATTTGAGGATGGATAGCTGGCTCCTAGCTTGTCACCATTCCCTTAACCGGGATGAAACACAAGTCATAGTTTTGTGTGGACGGAATCTGGACTAGCCTCAACTTGCTGGAACCAATGTTGTGGAGCAGTTTGAACGTAATGTCTCCACAGCCTCAGGGGTTTTTGATTAAGTGGAGTGATTGCGAGGTGGAGCCCTGCTGGAGGAAGTGTGTCACCAGGGTCACATGTTGGGGTTGAGTCTAGCCTAGTGTGTGTTCACTTGATGTTGTGTCTCTGCTGTGGATGCATGATGAAGTGAGCCAGATTCTTCCTCCATGATGAATCGTCCCCAGGAATCTGAAAGCCTGATATAAACCCTTTCCTCCCATAGGCTGCTTCTGGCCTGGGTGTTTTTCCCAGGAACAAGAAGCTAATTGCAACAGAAAGGCAGTAGGAAGCATAGAACTTTTGGTGCTTTTGCCACTCCAGGTTTCACTCTCCTCTTGCCCTCAGCTGCCTGGTCAAGTCCAAGCAGGTCCATAGGAAGGAGTGGCTCTATAGCATAGAAGACCAAGAGGAAAAGGAGAGAGCAGGCCAGCCAGCCCCCAACCATGGACACCATCTCCATGGAAGAGCAGACGTGTGAGTGAGACCCTCCTGAATCCAGCACCCCTCCATGGAGCAGGGGTGAGCTGTCCCTTCGGAGTCCTGTCCAGGTGCTGAATTAGGAGCAAATACATGGCTTCTATTTTTGGCAACTAAATGCTGGGGTGACTTTCATATAATACTACTATATATTTTACATAGAAATAGAAAAAAGCACAGAAGAGCAGATCAAAAATGTTACCTTGCCATACAAACAGTATTTCATTTAACCAGCCACATAGGCATCGTAGTGTCAATTTTGCAGATTCAGAAACCAAGATCAAGAGAGCCTGAGCAGGCAGCCTATATGTGCGACCATGCTGAGATTTGAACAAAGGACCATTGTGTTCCAAGTACTTTTCCTTTTTCCCATTTTTAAATTTTTGTGTGTATATATATGGACACATGTGTACCATGGTATGCTCATGGAGGTCAAAGGAAAACCTTAGGGTGTTTCTCCTCTCCTTTCACTTCCTTCGGAGACAGAGTCTCTCGTGCCATTGCTGTTTGCTTACAACTGGAGTCTCCTGGATCCACCTCCCATTGCCAAAGGCACATTGGGATTACAGATGTATCTACCACTTTACATCCCTCTGGCTTTATAATGGTGCTGAGGAAGAACTCGGGTCAGCAGACTTTCAAGCAAGCACCTTTAACCACTAAGCCATCTCCTCAGACCCAAAACTTTGCTTTTGGGAGTCTCACTGGTCAGAGCTACAGCTCTGAGGCATATATGTGTACAGAGATAAGGTTTCCAAGAGAGGCGTATCTGTCTCTGGTCCTGTGTGACACTGAAACAACCATGTGGAAATCTACACTACATTGATGATCCTGGTCCTTTACATATGAGGGTCAGCACCTGTGCCTGAGGCCTTTCCTCCAAATTAGTGGTTTTAAGTGGTGAGGTATCGCAAAAATACAGCTTTCCAAGTTCTTAGAACTGACCAGGAGCCATGTGCTAATGCGGATAAGAGACGGCTCACGGCTGCAGAGCAGTAGTATGGAATAGTTGCTCTAGGGCTGCATTTAAAAACCTCATCTTAGACTGTCCAGTCCTATTTGGAATGGATGGAGTCTTTGAGTCTGAAGGTATGTCCATCACGTTCTCAAATGCAGGCACCAGGACCCCACCATGGCTGACTCTTAGCCAAAATGAAATTTTATTTTCCCAAGCAGAGCAAAGTTTATTTCTTAATTTTTCAATTTACTGTCACTTTTAAGACTTCTTACTGACAATTTTAAATAGGTATAAAATCTATTTTGATCATAATCCCCTCCTGTCACCCTCTCTTTTTTTAAATTTAACTTTTTTATTATCCATAATTAGATACACTTAATAAGGGAATAATGTGTTGATGGCTCCAATTCCCCTATTTCCCTCTTCCCTGTCCTGGATCAGTTGGATTTCCTCCTCCGTGGGCAGTCTGGATCAGTCCATGGGGTACAGGGTTGTGAATAGCCTAGGAGTCAAAACCCAGTTCTATCCCCCTTTGCATATTGTTACTGAGGTGGGCAATGTCTCTGGATATTCTCCCCCACCATGTCTCTTACACTCTTTCCACCTCCTCTTCCACTCAGTTCCCTGAGTCATGGTGGGTGAGTATTAAGGCTGTTTTATTGTTGAGGCCTTAGGGGGCCTCTGTACTTCTGCTTGAGGTTGTGTCTAAAATCATTGGTGTCTGTTTCTCTGGCTAATCCTGGGTTGACCGATTGCCTGTGGTTATAGGTCTCTTGCTTATCCCATCACTGCCTGCGGGGTTCCATGTGGATCTCTTGCCAGGAAGACAGCTATTGGCCTGTGGCTCGTTGGTAGGGTTGGAAGAGCCACTGCTCTCTCGGAGCCTTCTAAAAAAATACAAACAGAGCCTCCATCAGATAGTGAGATCAGTATAGGTTAATTGAGATACATTTTCCTGAGTTAGCTAGATTCTATTGTTGGTAGCTTTTTGTAAATCACCTGTAAAGTGAATTTCTCTTTGGGGGCCCAAGATTTTGGTTCCTGATGTAATTTACCCTGAAATCCCAGTTCCAGTCAAGGACTCCCCTTCACTGAGTGGATTTCTTGGCCGAATTAACAGCTGTCGATTGCCTCCCCTGGGCTTTGGCTCCTCCATTGCACAAGTGCTCGTTTCATGGCTCACTGTTCTCTCCCAGTAGGCAGTGTGTTCAGTCTACTCATGGTGGCAGACTGCGTTTCATGTCAGTGGTCTGTTTACTCCAGCTGTTGTTGACCAGTTTCCCCTGGCAGCTTATGCAGTGCCTTCCAGCTCTGCACTCACTACCATCTGGGGGCTGGTTACCATTCTGGACCTCATAGGGTCTCTCAGTTCTGATATATGGCTTTCTGTGGTTCTTCAGCAATAGGATCTCGCCTCAGGCCTGGGGTTGGTAATCAAGAGCTTTGACAGAATCTTGTCTTGTATTGGGGACCTCATGGGTCACTTTGGTCAACAGCTCAGTGAAGGATGGATTCTGTGACTGGGACCAGGAGCTGCCAGACTGATCGGTTTTTCACAGACTTAAACACTCTCCCCTTCCATTCTCGCCCCGCTTGCCAGATTGTGCCCATTCCATGCTCATTAGGGTACATTATGCACGTGAGGATTTTATAATTTTGAACCAATTTTGGTTCAACTTCATGTTTAAGACATCTTCCCCCACACACACTTCTTATTCCTCTTTCCCAAACTCTCACTTCTGACTGGTTTGCATAGAGTTTACTGTTATCCTGGTTAGGAACAACCAATGAGGGATAATATGCGGCCTTCGACTCTCTGTTCTTTTGAGAGATCGCTTAGTAAGATATGCTCAAAGTCAGACCATTTTTTTCTAAATTTCCATACGTCATTTTTTCCTTTCAGCTGAGTAAAATTCCATCGTGTAAATATATCACAGTTTTGCTATCCATTCCTCCATGGATGGGCATTTGGGTTGATTCCAATTCTTGGCTATTATGAATTGAGCTGCTATACATATAGTTGTACAAATGTTTCTGCGTCGAGATGTGACATCTTGTGGATAGATGCCTAATAGAGGGATAGCTGGGTCCATTGGAAGGTCTATGTCCATTCTGTTCAGAAGTCTCCACACTGCTTTCCATAGCAGTTGAACAAGTTTGCAATCCCACCAACAGTGAATGAGGGTTTCTTTTTCCCTGCATCCTTGCCAGCATCGATTGTTGTTGGTTTTCTTTATGATTGCCATTCTGACCTGCCACCCTCTCTTGACCCCACTCCCCATACCCTTTCCACTGAATTCCTTCCTCCCTCCAACCAGTCCCTTGACTCTTTTGATGTCTTCCTTTATTTTTATTTTTTACTTCTTTCATCATCCATGACAGCGTATTGATGGATTCAATATTGCACAGATGACGGTCACCATTAGGTCATGAATGCAATGGCCACCATGTGTCCAGAATACAGTGTTCCAAAGCATCCCTCCCCGTCATCTGGCTGTTACAGTCTTTCCCCCACTTCTTCTACAATGTCCCCTGAGCCTTGGCAGAAGTGACAGAAATGTCTTGTCTAACGCTGAGCATTTAACTATCACTTCTCAGCACGTTGAGGACTGTAAGTCTCCCAATAGTCACAGCTACCTGTCTGTCCCTCTGTATCACAGTGGTGGTGAGATTGTTGTGCACAGCTCTGGGTGAATGGGTGAAACAGAGAGGATTCACAACCTTCCCAATCTGTCCGTCCCTCCATATCCCTAGAAAAGAATATTTGAAGGATTATTATACAAATCTCAGGTTCTGCAGGAAGTCAGGGGAATAAGGCCCAGAGGAGGCAGCATGTTTGCTGCTCCCAGCTCCCAGTAGAGATCCTCCTGCTACCACACAAGCATCTCAGCTCCTCCTACATGTGCCTGGTGCAGACTCTGCCACAGCTTCCCCAGAAGACGTCGCCTCTCTCCAATACATCATAACCTGCAAACAGATACTGCCCTGCCTCTCAGTGGAGGAGTCTGGGGCCTACAACAATACCATAGCTGGATAATGAGTTCTGCTTCCCACCTGAGGATGATGGAGGTGAACTCATAACATAGGAAGTTCTCCAAGCATGAGAAGAGCAGTCTTCAATACAAGCTTCAGTCAACAGATGAGGGATTGAAACCCAGAGAAGAGAAGGTCGTAGTCAACAACTTCACCTTGGCCAACTACTAGACCAGTGATTTTTGGTCACATCATGGTGTCTTCATTCATTCTTTCAGCAAGGCTTTCATGCCTCCCCCCCCCCAAGAGAGTTAGATCAGCTATAGTGTTAAGACTGGAGGACAATGTCCAACATAGTTTCATGCCTGCTTTCAGGAAACAGTGCAATAGAGAAAAACCCACTTAGGCGAGCCAGCCAGTGCTGTGTGCTGCCTGATGACAACCTACAGTCCCTGTCACCCAGCCCAAAGCACCCTCTTCCAGGGAGCCGTCCCTCTCGAGCTCAGCCTGCAGCACCTGCCACACATGAGTCATCTCTCTTCCAGCCAATATTTACCAAACACCAGGATGCTTAGTCATGAGCCAAACCTAGAAGCCACGGAGAGGCTTAATGAGTTTACAGCTTCAGTGGCAGCTCATAAGGGGACCACATAGCATCAAAGGGAGGGCTTCACTCCAGCCGAGACGGCATGAAAACTTTTCCAGGGATGGGGTGGGGGTGGGATGCTGCTGCTGGAGGAATGAGGAGGAAGAGAGCATCCCAAACAGACCAAGCCAGGGCTTAGAGGCAGGAATGGCCTTTCCTTCCACAACCCATGGGAGCCTGGAGCAGACACTGACCTAGACTGAGATAGCTTTTCCCATCCCCAGGAATGTGAGACCCTGATTGCATTCCTTTGTGTCTGTGTGTGTCCATGTGTGTGAGACCAGAGGACAGCCACAGGTGTCATTCCTCAGGTACCACCCACTTTATTTTGAGATAGGGTCTTTCATTGTCTTGGAGCTTCTTTCATGAGGCTAGTCTGGCAGGCCAGTAACCCCCAGGGATCCTCCTGTCTCCATCTCCCTGGTGCTGACAGTATAAGCACAGGCTATTATGCCCATCTTTTAAAGTGAGTTTTAGGGGTCAAACTCGGATCATCATGCTTACAAACTGAGTCCCCTCTCTAGTCCCCTATGTGTTCCTGTGCATAAACTAGAGGCTTTTACACTGAGCCCAGTGTACTGTCCCCAAGGGTTTAATAACAGCCAGGGACTCTAAATGTTTCCCTAGACATTCCCTGGACTTGGCTGCCCAGATTCCCGGACATTGTTATCCCCATGAGACATGATCTGAACCTTTGAGGGAGATGTATTTCCTTTCCTTTCCTTCATGTAAAACATGTCGCCATATTTCCACAACCCCAATTGCTCTCTGGTGAAAATAAATAGATAAATAAATATTTTTTCACAAAACTAATTAGCAGATAGGAAGATGCTAATGTGTTTTGCAAACTGTATCTCTCCCCAGCTGCCTCCCTTCCAGCTGCCCAGGGGTGAGGGGGGAGGGGAGGGCTGTTTGGAGCTGGCAACCTCAGAGATAGATGGCAATTCTAAGCTGCAAGGCACAGGGACTTCTCTCCAAACACTGGCTGACTGGTGGCCAAGTGGACTCTGCTCATGTGTTGAAAGGATGACTGTGTTGGTGGGGAGACAGTGGCCAGGGTTTGAGTCAGAAAGGTTGAGGCTGAATTTCAGCACATGCTTCTCTTAAAAATAAGACATATGGGCTGCTGGAGAGATGGCTCGTCTGCTAAAGACACTTTCTTGCAAAGCTTGATGGCCTGGGTTCGATTTCCCAGTACCCACATAAAACTAGATGTACAAGGTAGTACCTGTGGAAGGAGGTCATCTGACGTTCATTGGCAAGAGGCCCTGACATGGATTGGTAGAGTGCTTTCTCAGTGCATAAGACCCTGGGTTCCACCCCCAATGGTGCAAAGAAGGAAGAGAAGGGAAAGAAGTAGAACAGAGGGAATAGAAGGGAAAATAAAAGGGTGGGAAGGGAAGGGGAAAGGTGAAGGAAATAGAGGGGGAAAGAGAGGGGAAGGAAAGGGAAGGGAAAGAGGGAAAGGAGCAGAAGGAAAGAGGGGGGAAGAGAAGGGAAGGGAAAGAGGAGAAGGAAAGATTCCAAGAGGTTGCATGGTTCTTTCTTCCTGTAATCTATTTTTTTGCACTTGATTTTTTAATTGTGTCAAAATATACATATTGGTTACCTTCTCATTGCTGGAACAAAATACCTGACCAAAATCATTTTAAGGGAGGAGGGGTTCATTTCATTTTACAGTTCCAGGTGACAGTGCATCCTGACTGGGAAGGCCGGGCAGCAGGTGCTTGAGGCAGCTGCTCACAGCACAGTGAGGAGGCAGAGAGTGATGAAGGCTGCCTCTCAGCCAGCTCTCCTTTGTATACAGTCCAGGTTCCCCAGCCCACAGAATAGTATTCTCACCTCAACTAACCTCATCGATATAAACCCTCATAGGCATGCCCAGAGGCTAACCTGATTTCTCAAAGGTCAAGTTGACAATCCACATAAACTATATCATGAAACTTGCCATCTTGCTCATCGTTAGGCCCACAGGTCTGTGGCATTAAGCATATCCACTATTGTGCTATCATCACCATTCCAATCTCCAGGACATTCTTTATTTTCTAAAACTGAAGCCATTATCTTTAAACACTCACTCTGTTCCTTGTCCTCCAGCCCCTAGGAGCCCTATTCTATTTTCTTTATGATTCTATGAACTTAACTAGGTCTCTCATATAAGCAGAATCATACAATACTTATTTTTTTTGAAAGTCAGCACTGGGAGTAAAACCCAGGGCTCCATATGTATTCTGTAAGTACACTTCCACTGAACTACACCCAGCCCAATAATTACCCCTTTCTGTTTGGCTTATGTCACCTAGTATAAGGCCTTGTGGTAGTTTTGAATAAATGTCCTCCAATAGAATTTATTATAATTGTGTTTATTAAATTGTTAAATTTTCTCCAGGCTTTTGGCTGAAGGAAGTGTCACTTTGGCCTAGCCTCCTGAGGACTGGCCCTTTCTAAATTGGATGCAAAATACTAGGGATAGATATGCAAAAGAAGACCTGGAACCCGGTCTGGCAGTTCTGCATTTTGTGAATTACAGTGACACAGTGTGCTTGCTTGCTTGCTTTTGGAGGTGCTGTCTTTGTCTCTGCTTGCTTCTGTGAAAAGGAGCCAGCCTTTTCCTTAACTTCCCCTGGATCTATTCAATAAATATTTTTCTCCTCCAAATTGTGCCTGGTTTGGAGATTCATCCCAGCAGCGTACAGAGGCCTTAATGTTCATTTAGGCTGGAATGGATGTCTGAATTGAATTTCAAGCCTTTTTGAAACAATAAGAGTCCATTGTATATATATATATATATATATATATATATATATATATATATATATATATATATATATATGGCAGTTTGTTTATCCATTTGTCCACAAAGGGACACTTGAGTTGCTTCTGCCCAGTGACTTCATGAACAATGCTGCTATGAGCATTGGTGAACAGATACTGTTTGAGTTCTGGGTTTTAATACCCAGAGGGAGACTTGCAGAACCACATGGTAACTGCGTTTAACCCTTTAATGAACTGCCATACTCTTTCTCACAGTAACTGCACCATTTTATGTTCCCACCAACAATGTGCAAAGGTTCCTTTTTCTCTACATCTTTGTTAATATCATTTTAAAATGACCATTCTGGCAGGTATGAGATGTTACTTTATTGTGACTTCTGTGGGTTTGTGTGTGTGTGTCCATGTGTATGCATGTTCATGTGTGTGTGACTATACATTATGTGTGCAGTTGCACAGGCGTGTATGTCTGCATGCATGTGGAGACCAGAAGACAACCTCTGGTGTCATTGTCAGGCATTGTCCAGCTTTTAAAATATATATTATTTATGTGAAAGCTGAGAGAGAGAGAGAGAGAATAAAATCTCTCAGTGCATCCTGCCAGACACATGTGCCACTTTGTGCATCTGGCTTTACATGGATGGATATTGGGGAATCAAATCCAGGCCATCAGGCTTTACAAGAATGTACCTTTAACTGCTGAGCCATCTCTCCACCTTTTTGAGACAAGATTTCTCATTGGATTGTAGCTTGCCAAGTTGACTAGATTGGCTGGCCAGCAGGCTCCAGGGATCCTTCTGTTTCTGCCTCCCCAGCACTGGGTTTATAAGCATTTGCCACTATGCCTCGCATTGTTATGCAGATTCTGGAAATCAAACTTGCTCCTATTTGCATGGAAAGCACTTGACTGACAACCATATTCCCATTCCCTTCTGTGGATGTTTTAATAGACTGTTCACTCCTGTTTCATCACTGCATTGTTCTCAAAGAGAGCCAGGATGTCCCAGAAGGCAGCGGGCTCTGCTGTAGCCTTGTTCTCTCAGTCCCTGTGAGGCTGAGCTTCCAGAAGGGACACTGGGAGGTGGAGTGGGTCATGGCTCCTGAGGGCATGGGGTCTGTGGACAGTAAGAGGAAGAACTGAGCTCCTGAGTCCTTAGCTACTACTGGGAGGAGTCACTCTTGCATCTAG
>PVHP010030629.1:0-21503 GCA_004024765.1 Zapus hudsonius | reverse complement strand
TTGGTCTAACAAATAACTAGGTGCATATTTAGTGTGTGCTGGTAGAAATATACTTAAAATATCACTTTCAAGTCCACTTTCAGTCCCATTTTTACAATTGTCAGCCAGTCTTCTTAGCTACCCCTTTTACCCAGACAGCTAGCTAATGAGCCTTGGTTAGAGCTTATCTCAACAGTAACTTATTGGCCCTTACTTTACTGCTCTTTTTCTAGGAAGGAGGGTTTTCAGTATCAGTGAGCAGTCTCCAGTTATGGTAGAGCTTCAGGTTCTCCCATCCTCACCTTGCAAAAACTGCCCAATCTTCTTCAAGTGTATGGTGTCACTTCCCTTGCTCTTACTCTCTTTCACCTATATATTTACCTGGCCCTTATGTATGATAAGAGAGTTAAGTATTATATAATTTTAAGGATAGTTTTCCAGAGACTTTGGAAGGTCTTAATTTTAATGCAAACCTTTCGATTTCCATAAGAGATATCAGGTAAATATGCCTAAATGCCAGTGGTTTTGTCAGTGTCCCTGGCATCTGGAATGTATCAATGGTTATATTCATTTCAGATATTTCATCTTATTTATAATTTGCAATTATCCCTTTAAACCTATGTCTACTGAGGGGGATAGAAGATAAATCAGGGTCGCTACTCAGTCCACATGAGATAGACCTAAACCCCATTAGTGAGTACTAGTGCATGAGTACTCACTAATCCAAATAAAAAGAATGAAATCCCTATGTCTAGAAAAAATCAGTAAAGACAAGTACTGAGGTCAAATAGAGTTTACCAAAAGGAGAGAAATAAGAATGCCAAGTTGAGAGGCCATGTGGTACATGGTCAGTGTGTGCAATGCTGAATTGCCTGGCACAGTGTGGAGCATTGGGGATATGCCTTACATGGCTGTGATTGGCGTATTTACTAAAGAAAAAGTTAGGAGCAAGAAGAGGAAGATGAAATTGAAAGGAAAAAAAACAGAAGTATATCATAATTTTTAGATGCTTATATCTGTGTGATAGTGAGAAATCTTTGGTTAATGTATGTCTGAGAGATTAAACATTGATAAACATTAGAAAGAGGGAAGTGGGCTACAGAAATAGCTGAGTAGTTAAGGTGTTTGCCTGAGAAACCTAAAGACCTGTCTTTGATTCCCCAGTACCCATGTAAAGCCAAATGCACAAAGTGGTGCTTGTATCTGGAATTCATTTGCAGTGACTAGAGGCCCTAGTTTGCCCATTCTCTCTTCTATCTCTTCCTCTCTTCTCTCTCTCTCTCTCTTTCTCTCTCTTTGTCTCTCTCTGCTTTCAAATAATAAATAGAATATAACAAAAGAAAGGGAAAAGTGTCAGATGAAATGATTATTTAGAGAGCACAGTGGGCAGGGTAGTAACAGAAGAGTCACTCTCTGAAAGGATCCTTTCAAGTACATGTGGGCAATATTCTGGAATTCTTTCCCTTCAGAACACAGACATTTTAAACCATTGGAAAGAGATGGTAATTTCTTTGGTGGGGGAACCTCTTGTTTGTCAAGGAAGATAAGTTTGGTGCTGGTTCTTTTTGGGTTTGATGTCATAACAACGATTCCCATCAGAATTATGAGTTGAAACCTAGAAAGAAAGTCAAGGACTGGAATGCATACTAAAATAAGAGCTTTAAGCTCTCAGCAGCTTCTCAGGCAAGAGGAATTGCTGATATGATAAATGAAAGCACTAATTTGGTTCCTAGTTAGGCTCCATCCAATGATATGAGCACCCATCTTCAGGACTAAATTAAGTCCTTATGTATCATTAGCATGTGTGTGTGTGTGGGGGGGGGGTAAAAAGCATCATAAAAGCTGGTGGGTTATTCTGTGGCAGCACAGACATAGGTCCTCATGAGGACAGAAGGTAAACAAAGAGCCAGGCAGATATTTACTTGAAAACAAAGTCCTCACAAACACAAATAACACCCTTTCATGGCTTTTCAGTTTTCACCAGGATTTATTTACTGGGCAAATACATTGAAATTTGGGGAGTGGGATTTCTACATAGTGACTATGCAAAAGCCAGTGCTGACTGGTTTCTTTAATCCATTGGGATAGATGAAACCCTCTTCTGTGGCTGAAGAACAGAAAACAAACAACAACAAAAAGACCCTTTTCTAACCTTAGGTAGGAGCTTGGCTATAGAAAACTTGTTCTCATACCTCATCTCATTGCAGGCCACCTTGAAAACATCTTGAGATCAGAGATTTTGGGACTTCACTGCACAAAGTAAAGAGGCTTATGGAGAATCGAGCAATCTAGATTTTGAGCAAGTTTTTCCAATGATGCTTAAACTGCTAGCTAGTCCCTTCAAACAGTTAGGGAATATTCCACAGAGACGCAGAGAGAAATCTGTTGGCATACCATAGGAAAGTTTAGGACTACCTCGAGCAATAAATCTGATTTACAACTCGTGGAAATAGACAAGTAAGAAAGGTGTGTGATATTAAGCATAGTAGTAAATACTAAAATCTTATTTTTTGGCATAGTTGTAGACAAACTAACTGGCAGAATGGGTAGATGACAGTGAGAGGAAAGGGTGGAAAATGAGACATGCCTGCAAGCCTGGAATATGCTAGATCCATAGCCAAGATAAGTGCCAAAGGCCAGCCAAGAGCTGCGGCCGTGATGTGGAATCTCAGGGGCAGAGGTAATTGAATAGCTATGGGTTTTATGAGACTTAAAGAAATATTATCCAGATGTGAATCATATGCTAATATGAGCAGAAAATGATGCATCCAATTTTCACCCTATTTCTGCCCATGTTTCAGATTCATGCACCATACTGTTCTGCTCTCAGCTTTCGAGGAGGTTATTGTTCTCTTGGAGTTTGGGTCACTCATGATAAAAATAAAAAGTGAATAGCTAATATTTCCTCAAGAGAAAAACCCCAAACTTCAGATTAAATAAAAACAAGGAAAAACCAACAGTAATAATATTTTTCCTACCCCTTTCCTATCTGCCTGTCAGCTGTCTTGTTTAAGCAGCTGTATTTAGGAGCACTATCCTTAGTTAAAGGTATGTGTGTTAAAACTGTTAACTTGTGTTATCTTGGCCACCATGTTTGTTACTGGATGATTTAATTTCTTTTGCAGATGTAATGCAAATATATTATCACAGAGATCTTAGAGGACTAATATTTCTGCACTTCTACTGCTACTGTTGGATATGTTATGAATAAAAAGCTGGGGTTGGGGAAGACAGTAAAATTTTCCACCTACACTGTATTACATTAGGAATTCTGCTGACCTGCTCCATACTGGAAAAATGATTTCTGTTTGAATGTAGCATATGTGTTAAACAAGAAGCTTTACAGGCTACAGTCTAATCCGATCACAGCATTATAGATGCAGATGGAAAAGAGATGCTGTGGAGTTCAGAACTGTAATGTAAAATAAATTGTCACAATAACATTTTTCATTTACAGGTGAAATTAGCAAGAGTAAAATTCTCCCACCGTGAAGACATTTATCTGCCTTTTCAGCCTCTGATTGTCTAGTTATTATTTACATACCTTTCATAAGTAAATCCATGGCAGCGGTATTTTTCCCTTCATTCTATTTTTTCTAAGACTAAATATATTTTCCTGTACAAATAATCAGGTTGCTTCAGAGTGGCTTTTGACAGTCATTAAAATGTTATGATAAGTAATTACAGGTGCCAAGATCTAAATATATCCCTCCCCCAAGTGATTAAACAACAACAAAACGTTCTCATAGCTAACTAAAGACCAGCCATGATGTTCCCCTCTAGCTTCTAATAGTTTTTCTACCCTTCATCAGTTTTTAAATGTGTGTGTGTGTGTTTGTGTGTGTGTGTGTGTGTACTGTGTATATGTGGGTGCATGTGCATAGGAGTTCAGAAGCTAGAGTGAAACCTTGGAATGTCATTTCTCAGGAATTTTATCCATATTTTCTTTCTCTTTTCTTTCCTTTTTTCTCTTTGTCTTTCTTACCTTCCTTTCTTTCCTTCCTTACTTCTCTCTTTTCTTTCTTTCTTCTTCTTTTCTTTCTTTCTTTCTTCCTTTCCTTCCTTCCTTTCTTCCCTCCCTCCCTCCCTCTCTTCTTTCCTTCCTTCCTTCCTTCCTTTCTTCCCTCCCTTCCTCTCTTCTTTCCTTCCTTCCTTCCTTCCTTCCCTCCCTTCCTCCCTCCTTTCTTTCTTTCTTTCTTTCTTTCTTTCTTGCTTGCTTGCTTGCTTGCTTGCTTGCTTGCTTGCTTGCTTGCTTGCTTTCTTGCTTTTTCTCTTTCCCTCTTTCTTTTCTTTCCACACAGGGTTCTCACTGCCCTAGAGCTCACCAGTTAGGCTACACTGGCTGGCCAGTGAACACAGGGCAGACCTCCCTTTCTCTGTCTCCCCAGCACTGGCCTTTTAAGTGAGCACAGCCATAACTGGCTTTTTTCCATGGGTGCCAAGAATCAAATTCAGAAGGGACATGCTTTCAGGACAAGCACGTGACCAAATGGGTTGTCTTCCAAGCCTTTCTTCACTGTTTTCTAAAGCCTCTTGGAGCCAATGAAAGGGGCTGAAGTGATCATGGGATAACTGGCCTGAAGACATATGTAGAAACTCTTGCTCAGAACATGATCAGGGGGCAAAAGTTAAAAACGGGGTTCTGACAGGCATCAGATTGGAGATAAGTGGAAGATAGAATATGGAGTCCCCTAGGGAAAGGCAAGGCAGAGGGATTTGGCATTCCTTTGCCAGATGCAGGTTGCACCAGTAGCCCAGAAACAGGGAGTGAAGAAATGTTCTACCTCTCGGTGTGATACACTTCAAACTCAATGAATACAGAAAAATTTCTAGAATGCAGAATAAACTACCCTTCAGACATCAAGTTTGGTATATAAAAAATGACCAGGGCTGTCCTGTCCTGGGATATATCTGTTGTGTTCCAGGACAAGAGTATTAAGGAGAGAAAGAAGACTGCTATGTAACAAGCTTCTAGATGTCCAGTGGCTTAACCATAAGCATTTATTCATTGTTGCTTATAAACTGTGGAGGTCAGGGTTGTTGTTCCAGTCTTATCTGTTATTTCTTTGCTTCCTGCTGTATGGTTTTTACTTACAGCTTGATCTACTGAGCCATCTCTGTTGATCTTGGGCAGGCCTCCTCCCATGATGGAGGTGGGCTAGATGGTGGCTGTCCTGGCCTTTTTTGGGGTAACAAAGTTTCCACAGTGCTTCTCTTCCTTCAGAAAACTGTTCTGGTCTTGCTTACACATGACAGCAGGGATTCACCAAGCTCTGAAAGTCACAATTAACACACCTGTGCATTCCATTGTCAAGTGCAGGTTATGATAGTAACCCAGACCTAAGAAGCAAGGAAAGAGATTTCACCTCTCACTAAGAGAAGCTTTACATTCATACACAAGTCTTGGTCATGGAGAAGACTAGAACAATGCAATCACTCCACATGAGGCCAGCTTCTCGCTTAGGGGAGACGTGAAATATTTTCAGGTAGTTTAGAAAACTCCCCCCTAGAGCTATAACCAGATTGAGCTAATATTAACATTAACAGACACATTTGTACTCTGGTTTTAATGATCAAGAAAATACAAAAGTCAGACATGCCTTAAAGACATGGGCTGGAAAGGCTTACAAGTGAGTAGCCTCTTACCAATAATTATTATGCACACATATGTAGTTTTGAGACCTAGTCTTAGAGATTATGCTAGTTCATCCTATATTAATGCACTGAAATACTGGAATCCAGAAACTTTATAAAAAAGAGGTTTATATAGCTCATATTTTTGATGTTAAAAAGACTCATACCTGGTGATGGCTTCCTTCTTGGTAAAGATTTGATTGACTCAGGAAATCATGCAGTTGAAGACAAGGAACAGACATAGAGATCCTTTGATTTTCATTCCCTATCTCTGTCTTTCTCTCTGCCTTCTCCCTTCCCTCGTTTTTTTCTACATATAATACAGCTAGTAATATGTAATCATATAACACCCTAAGAGCCTAATCTATCCCTAAGCACTGTGGAGACACCATAGTCAGAGTAAGTTCTTTGGGATTCAGGTTGGATATGCACCAGAGGGAAGGCCATGATGCAAGAGAATGGAAGCCTCGCTGTCCACTTTGTGCTGGAGAAAATTATTCTCTGTGCTTCCACCACATCCCTTTACCCCCACCCCAATAGTGTGTCCATGCAGACCATTTTATTCAAGGTATGTACCATAAAGCTTTGGATAATTTCAGAGGCAGGAGAATATAAAGAAAACCAAAGGACCTTGTCCTTCCTCCTGCCGCCTCTGGGCAGCACTAACTTCTGGGTTAGACATGTGTCAGGGTTCAGTGGTTCAGGGTCATAGTGTGGGTTGAAGTTCTCCAAGGAAGTTACTTGCTTCATTGAACATAGATGTTCAAAGGGTCTGTGGTCAGATGAATTCTGTATCACTTAATAAAGCTAAATGAGTTTCTCTCCTGCAGGTCTGGAGACCTCCACTTACTCTGATGTATGTCAAGGATCCCCAGCTGGGATATGCCAAGTGAATCATCTCCAAAAACTCTTTCATCATGACACTCTTTCATCTTTTTTGACTCTTTTTTTCAACACAATGTACTTTGACAAATATGAATACCAATACAATGTAAAAATATTGGGCATGTTCTCTGTGACAGACATCATGATGGTGTTTGGTAAATTCCATCTTATAGTATTTTTGTCATTTATTCAACCAAACACTAGTTTTATATCCAACATTCATATGAGGAAACTCAGTACCAGTTGAGTCAGTTATCCTAAAAAGGCAGATCTGATTCCAATAAGGAACCAGAACTCACATAATGCCAAGTTACAGAGTTTTGCATTTGTTCTGGCAAACACAATGAGCATTTACTCTTCACTTACTGGATGTTGGTCACTTTTCACAGGATGTAGTTTTTCCCCAGAAGTATTCCTACTGTTATAATCAAACAGGTCCTTGAGAACAGAGTAGAATAATTCAAGGCCTTTCTCTGTTCTTCCCAGGATTTTAGCCCTGACTTGTGTGAGCTGTTGAATCACTTGAGTACTCCTGCTGCATTTATAATGCAAATGAAAACTGCTTAGCACTTTTCTCCCACACTTCTACCTCATTGAGGCTGCCATTGGAGAAGGATTAATTTATGCTAATTCTCCACAACAAGCCAAACTCCATTTATCACCAGATTCCATTCTCAGCAAAAGACACAAACACACCTAAGTTCTTGGCAAGCTAACAGGTACAGTTGCCCTTGTCCTAGGAGCAATAATAGACCTAGTATATATATTCAGGCACAGTTCAGAAGCAGAATCCACCTGCCCCAAACAGGGGGCAGTGGCACTTGGTATGTCCCTGCTGCTGTCTGTTTTGCCTTCCTGCCTGCCTCTGCAGAGCAGGAATGGGGGAATGGGTAGCACACATTTTAGAACTCAAAAGTGCCAAAGCTTATGTCCTCCAAAGAATGTAATCATTTTCCAACAGTGTTAATGCTACAATCTTAGGACTCATGGTATGAGGTGGAATGATTTAGGATTGAAAGAGAAAAAAGGTAAAAAGAAAGGTGCAATCAAGGGAGGGAGGGAAAGAGGGAAAAAGAAAGAGAGAGAGAGAGAGAGAGAGAGAGAGAGAGAGAGAGAGAGAGAGAGAGAGAGAGAGAGAGAGAGAGAGAGAGAGGAACAGAAAGGGAAAGAATGCATGTGTACCTGTATTTCCCTTTGGGTTAGTTGTGATGGTCATAAAGCTCCATAGATACCTGTCCCTTGAGTGGGAGGTGCCCACTCAAGAGCCCAAACCTAGGCGCCAAAACTTTGACTTAGTGCTCCCACATGCCAGGCTGGCAAAGGTACCTCTGACTCAAGGGACCTGTAAGGTCTCCCCAGCCCCCACCACAGCCTGTGGTGAGGGGCTGGATTTCTCTTCCACCTGAATCTTTTCTTCTCATGATCTTTCCCCTTCCTGCTTGTTTAGCTGAACAGCATAAATTTTGTTAAAACTCTCTACGTTTTCTCCCCACACTGGTGGCTGGAGAACTCTGTAACTCCCCATGTTTCCTTAAATAATATGGTTTTATAAACCTCACAGACCATGTGGTGACTGGGCGGCTTTCCTATCCAATTCCCCCTTCCCTTAACTGACTCAACTAGAATAAATGTGATAAGAAGTACATATTTCTGTCCCTGTGTATAATTCTTTTGCATTAGAGGACACGAACACGGTGGGGAAATACAGCGGTAAAAACCCAGATACGGCTGAGACAAAATTTCCCCGTTACATAGTAACAATCTGATCATGATAATTCCCTCTCAGACTTTTCCATGTATTTCACCCTTGAAGCAAACTCTGTATTTTCTTGGTCACATCATAACACTTCTGTTCTGGTTGTATTAAAGAGAGCCGTCAGCTGGGAATAAGAACTTTCAACTTTATTTCTGTCTCCGATCATTCTCACCATCTGGGGCCCCTCTGGGCCTTCATTTATTTCTTGACAAATTAAAGGTTTACATTAGATGATTAAACTATCTTATTATTCCTTTAATATGATGATGGAATTATGATAGAGAATGAGAAAGAGAAGACAAACAGAAACTACCTTTTATAGTTATATAATATCTGAGATTTGTTTCCAAAACAATCTAGTTGTTGAGTTTTGTGGATTGAGTGAGGGTAGAAAAATAACACAATCGGCTGTCAGATGATGGCATTTCAATTTCCCATTTGTCTGTCAGCCTTCTCTTCTCACAAATATATAAGATCTGGGATTGTAACTGCTCCTTTTAAATCATAATGTAACAGGGTGAGTTGGGGAATAGATCTCCTGAACGCCAAGCACCCTGATCTTTCTGCTTTGCTGAGAGGCAAAGGACAGAGGGGGACAGCGCTAGCTGCTAGCTGGGACTGACAGCTCCAGCCAGAAACCCAGGCTGTGAACAGTTCTGGGCCTCTGCTCAAAATGCCAATATTTCCCCATTACAATAATATTTTAACATATCACTTGAGAATTTTCAACTTGGGCCCTAAGGCCTACTGTGAGAAATGCAGAATGTTTTTGTGCTTAGATGCCCTAAACTCAATTCTTTATTCTCCCATTTCCTAGTTGAAGTCCTTCAGGATGACACTAAAAAATGAGAATTCCACTTTTCTTTTTTATGCAATGGGGTTCTTAGTTCTTTCCTTCAGTTTATTAAAATCAATTCCGACAGTATCAATGGCAAATGGAAGGTGTTCTTTTCCCCTATCAACTGCAGTGTGAGTGCTTACGTATATCATTGCACTAAAGGCTTTATTGTTTTTAGCCTGAGTAGGTGGCAAAATTACCTTGGATGTTCTGTTCCAGTGAGGCCACACCTGTCACCTTTCACAGACACACTAACTCCACAGTTTCCATGTTGCTTGACTTACAGCAGAGAGAACAAATGGGTCCCTCACATTCAGTGCCTACCATCTGTAAAGGGGTGAGCTGGGAGTTAGAATTTAGATAACGGCCAGAAAAGATTCCAATGCACCCCAAACTTTAAAGAGTACCTAAGTTCTTGTCTACAAAGTTAAAGAATTAAAATCACAGACAACAAGATAGTAAGGTATAGTGGGAGACTTTATTATTTAAGGGAACATGGGGAGTTACAGAGTTCTCCAGCCACAAGTGTGGGGAAAACACGTGTCAGAGAGTTTAACAGAACTTATGCTGTTCAACTAAACAAGCAGAAGAAGAAAAGATAACCGAGGGCTCCCATCATGAGAAGGAGAGTTTCATGAGGGAAAAAACCTGGAGCCTACCTCTATCCCAGTCATTAGTTGGGGGAGGGGAAGGTCTTACCTTTCTAAGGCCAGGAGATTCAGAGGTCCTTCTGCTGGCCTGCCATGTGGGGAAGAGAGGGCTGATTATCTGTTCAGTCAGTAATTCCTGCCCTAGGTGGACAGGGAGACCATTGATTGGTTCATACCTGACCAGTAAATTTTAGCGCCTAGGTTTGGGCTCTGGCTAGAGCTGTCTGACCCATCACACAACTATCCCACCACACCAACGAAGCCCATTCTTGAGAAAGAAGCCTTGGCTTTACTGACAACAAAACTATGTGGCGTTATGGAATACATTTTCTAGCAGTGGTCACTAAGCAGCTGAGATATAATCTAGCAAAAATCAGACAAAGCAGAAACAGCCAAGTTTCTCATCTTAAACCACAGATATAACATTCATTTATTCTTGAACTCTCCTACCCGGATGACCAGAGCATCTCTTCTTGGCTCTCAACAGAGGAAGGTATAGAAATGCTGCTTAAAGGTCATTTGTATTCCTGGGTACCAGACTTGGCTAAAATTGATGGAAGCTAAAGGTCACAATCCTGGCTTCAGTGAGGTGCATGTGGATTGTCTGTCTTCTTGAACTATGCCATATTTGCAAAATGTCAGTTCGTAACATCATAGAAATTAACTGCGAGCAGTGACTCTGAGGTAGGAGATTTGGAGTTGTGAGGAGATGTTTTCAAGAATGAGATCAAGAGTGAACTTTGAAAGGAAGTCCTGTGCATATGGAAGCTTCTACTTTGTCTGAGACCGCCAGAGAAGAGGTTAAAGCAGTTAAGGGGTTGGAGCTGCTGGGTGGGATGCCAGGAATTTGGGGAATTTCATGACTGAGTGAATGACACTACTCTCCTGCATCAGAATGAAAACATTCACTTCCATCCCAGTTTGCTGTGTGCAAAAAATATCAGCATGCTACAGGGTCTAAGCATTTTCTGCCCTCAAACCTCTACCATCAGTGTAGAGGTGAGAAGTGTTGGATAACTCACATAATATCCCTATTTACTGTTTTATTGATTATGTACTTTGCTTAGTGGGAAAAGACTGCGTATGGGGAATAGGAAAGTATTCTAGTCATCAGGAGCCAGGGAGATAGTTTACATGATAAAGTGCTTGCAATGCAAACAACTGGACCTGAGTTTAATCTCCAGGATCCACCGAAAGATATCAGGCAAATGTCGTGGTGACATACATGACTGTGTAATCCCAGCACTGAGTCTCAGAGAGAGAGGATCCATGGGACTCATTAGCAAACTAGTCTAGCCTGATTGGAAAGCTCCAGGCAGTGGGGTACTCTGTCTCAATAGAAGCTGGAGCTTGTTCCTGAGGATAATGCCCAATGATGTGTAATGAGCTAAACATACACACACACACACACACACACACACACACACACACACACACGGCATTCACATGTTCCCACACACACTCAGACACACATATAAACATGCCTAAAATAAATAAATAAATATTATTTAATTGAAAGTATAGACCATCCATGACTTAGGATGTTTGAGCTTGAAAATGTTTCATTTTCCAACAGTTCGAAAGTATACCCATATAGCCATTTTGTTTCCCACTTCTCAAACAGCATTTATTAAATTACATGGCAATTCAGCATTTTATTATTGTTTTGTTATAAGCTTTTGTTAGATGACTTTGCCTATCTCTAAGTTAATATAAGTGTTCTGAGCACATTTAAGGAATGCTCCATTACCCTATGATATTCTGTAGTTTACATGTGTATTTTCAATTTACAGTGACTTTATCAGGATAAATACCCATCAGTAATAAATATTGTTTAACTGATTATTTATGATATTAATAGCAACAACTAGAGAAAAAAAGATAATATTTACAAAGTGCTTAATAAGCAGATATACTACACAGCCATTGACCGAGAGACTTACTACTATTGTCCTCCAACCACATAAAAACAGATTAAGGTAAAGTAACTTGCTCAGGATTCCGCAGCCAGCAATTGGTCAGGGAGGGCTGGAATCCAAGAATCTGACTCCTCTCGGGCCAGGGTATGCTTCGTCACGCCAGCCACGACATTCTGGAAGCCTGGACAAACTCAAATGCATCTTCCACGTACATCCCACATGGTTCTTCTCACCAGACCCATCAAGTCTGGTGTGAATCACATAGTTGTCACATGAACCTGTCCAAGTTTCAACCAATGCGGGTTTTTTTTTTCTTTCCCTAGCCCCACTGGTGGACCTCACACCAACACACAGTGGATCTGCCATGCTGATGCTACTCTCCGTGGTGTTTGTAGGCCTGGCTGTGTTTGTCATCTACAAGTTTAAAAGGTGCGTATCCCTCCTTCCACTTCTCCACTACCTCTCCCTTCTCTCTGACAGGTTCAGAAGCACACATCACAATTGGCTTGCATCTCCAGTGAAGAGCAGTGATGGTTTCTGTTAATGTTTTAGGAAGATCCCGGGGATTAATGTTTATGCCCAGATGCAGAATGAGAAAGAACAAGAGATGATCAGTCCAGTCAGTCCCACTGAAAGCAGGCCCAGTATCCCTCACACTGAACTCAGGAGGCCTGGCCAGCTTAGAGATGAGAAGGTGGAGTCACAGCTCATAGGTAAATGATTCCCAGTAGCCATCAGCTGCCCAGGCTGAGTAGTCAATGGCTGACTCTCCCTTTAATCCTTTCTGGCTTCACATAACCACTTTCTTCTCCTCTAACACTCTTGAGAAAAAATAGCTAAGATGTCTCTTTCTTGCTCCTTTCTAGCTTTTTTCCCCTCTTATTAATATTCCTCGCTTTTGCAAAATCCCCTCTCTAAAACCCTAGGCTTCAAGTGTCTGTGAGCAATGAACATAGTATTTGCTCTAACATTATATGAATAAGACAAAATTCAAGTCTGGGGGTGGTGGGATGTAACATCAGATGATATACAGGGTATATATTGACCTAAACAAAACATCATGTTCTCTACTACAGAAAGCACTAAAGAGGACAAATTGTTCTAGAACACCAGAACAGAGGGGGCAGTATAAGAGTGACCAGCCTGGCCACCTGGGGAGGGATTTTTAGTGTTTTTTTTTTTTTTCAAACATCCAAGAATTTTCTGGAAATTATCCCCCAGGGTACATGGAACCTGAGCACTTGAAGATGATGTTTGGGCACATCAAGAATGGAGGGATGCTAAGTGACCATTTGGAAATTTAGGCTGTGAAAGGGCAAATGGGTGATGCTTGGCTCTTCTTGGACACCCATGCTAGAAGTGTTGATTGACACCCTATTTCAGTAAACATGGGAACCCAGTAGCCAGGTGTAGGAAGTCTGGAGCTCAGTTGCTAAATCCTACTATCTATTACAGAAGAAATTTTCCAGAAACATAGACAAACCCATGGAGCCACCATTGCTGATCCATTTCTCCCCTTGGGTCCTCTGTCTGTGACCTCAGGAGTTGAAGCTGTAGATGTTCACATCTAGAACCTGCCCTGCTGACCATGATGGAAAAATTAAATAACTGCTCATGCATATAATAATTCCAGATCATGTAGAAGGCTTTATTACAAGATTTTAAGTCTGTTGTTTGTGGAGGTGGGAGGGGGGTCTGTAAATGGCAGCAGAATGTTCTTAAGTGACTTTGGGAAAGATATGGGCTGTATTGAGGTGAAGTTAGTTTAACCGCAGCAACTAATTCCTATCAGAGGCAATAATAGCTGCAGCCATGTCTGTTCAATTGTCACAGTACGTGTTCTTTCATTCATGGAGACAGGGTGATAAATATACAATGACTTTGGGTTAACAAGGAAAGAGGCTTTTCTGTCTTCATGTCTAGAGAAGCATTCACTGTGTCTACTTCGAAAGCATCTTTTAGTGGGGAGGGCATTGATTGTGGGTCCCATTTCTTCAGGGTGTGCAGTATGGTGGCGATGTATTAGCTTATTCATCCCTCCTGCACTGAGATCATCTCCCCGTCCAGTGCAATGTGTCTGACATCTTTCTATTTTCAATGTCATTAAATGAGTAAGTGTTACACGTTTTCTCTTAGGAGAGTAGCTTTACCCTCCCCTCCCTCCCCTTCTACTCAACCTGGTGACTCATCTCTCCGATTGCAAAGACCAAGACACTCCACTCCACCTTCAACGCCAAAGCGGGGATCTGCTGGGGCACAATTTGCAATTTAAAGGAAACCCCCAAAGGCTACAGGCGACCTGCTTGCTGATCAGGAAAGAATTTCCTCTTGTCAAGTGCATCATCCTTCATGACCACTAACTTTGTGTTTCTTGTTTTTCTTTTTTTTTTCTTCTTTCCTCTGTTGTTCCGTTTCCTATTTTGCCAGGAAGTATTTCCATAGTTGCTGAGACTCAAAGCACAAAAGAAATCCCTACCTATGTAAATGTTTGAATGGAGGACGCCAGTAAACAAACAAACAAAACAAAACAAAAACAAAAAAATAAAATAAAAACAATCAAAATCCAAACAAGCAAACACTCACTGCATTGGGACTTTTTGATTCTTCAGACAACAAGGGTTTTTAGCTTTAAGCCTGTGCACGTGGACAATACCTTAAGGACAAGTTTGGTGGTGGGGGGGCAGTGTACAGGTGCTCTATTTTAATGAAAAACACTCCCCTCCCCCTCTCTTCTCTTTTTTTCTGATCCGACGTGTTTGTAGAAAATTCATAACATATGTAGGCCAAGGAAATCTGCATGTATTTTTGGAAATATTCTTGGCTCTAGATTTAACAGCTCTTTTAGCACTCTGGGCTGATGGTGGATTAGCCATCCCAAGCCTTTTCCTAAAACACAAAGACATGCCCAGGAGTTTGAACCCCTGAGCTGTTTCTCTGTTCAACTTTTCTGATTGTCATTTTCCCTTCTAAGTTTGCTTCAGTGGCTCTGTCAGCAGTGACCACAAGGCTGCTTTCTTTTGGTTCTCTGTGGCCACAGGGACAAAGATGCAAGTTAAAGATTCATGTATGCAGGTATGAGAGGACAGGAAGGGAGGCCGGGAAGCAAGGCATATGAGAAATGGTTCTTCGTTTCTGGCTTACCTTGACTCCTTGCAGCTTTCCCCACTCCTGCCCCAACTGACATAAAAAATGGAATTTTCTGGTAGTTACCCATGGTCCCACCTCCCCTCCATAAGTGGCCATGATCTCCTGATGTCTGTCAACTTGTTCCTTCAAATCCTCACTATCCTGCCACTTCCCTCACTTTTTTTTCCCAAACATGTTCCCAATACATGTCAGTTTGTGGATATTAACCATGAGATTTCCCCAAACTGACCTAGCCTCTGCTAGCCCTGACCCAACCATCCGCAAGTCTCCATCTCTATCAGTTTGTACAGTCCCAAGCATGCCAGGCTACTGGTACCCTGGCCAGGTGGTATCCTGTCCAGTGGCTTCAGTTTCACATTCACTTTGTCTCTTCCTCTAGAACATGCCTTTTCCAAATCTCCTTGCCTTTTCCCACCTGGAGACATATCATGTGTGTGAAAGAGGTGATATATGCAAAGTAATCCAAGCCTGACCACACAATTTGGGAAAGAAAGCATACAGATGGATAGTGGTGGTTTCATGCATTTGGAAAGACAACGTGTGTGGTCAGGATCTAGAAGATTCTTCTAAGAAATGATGTGAATGTATGACAATATTGCAGAGCAATATTTTCCTGTGACAGTTGCTCTTATCTAATATTTCCTCTCTAAAATAACTGTATTTGTGAAATAAAACTGATTTTAAGCAGAAGAAGAAGCAGGTTCATAGACTTGCTGTTTAGGAATGTTGAAAAGACTGAGAAAAAATAGGTCTTGCTTTATATAAGGATGAAATTTTAACCATCTAAGATGACCCTGGTGATTTTATGCCATGTTCTCTGATCTCTGCATATCATGGTGTCAGGAAAGGAAAATAAAAATAGTCAATATAAAGGGAAGGAGATACCACATTATAGCCAAGCATAGGAAGTAATCCTCAAATCTTCAAAGCAGAGAGAAACCATAGTTTTCCATGGGTGGTTGTGACAGAAGGCCTAAAGAAAGAAGGAACCAGACCCTGTCCCCTACTCACATGCCTTCGGTAAGACTAAAGCCCCTCCACTGCTGTGGACCGGAAAAAAGCACATGCTAAAACTGATATGAAAGCAATTCTGGCAAACACCTTGGAAACCCGGTCTCCTTTGCTCTATCTGCAAGCCAGATCCAGGGTGTGGTTGGAGGCCTGATGGTCATATTAATGACCTGAACCATCCCTGCCCTTGTGTGGCTCAGGCAGGGGAAGAATCCACAAGTAATGCTCAGAAGTAAATGAAGCAGAGAGCTTTATGGTTGAGGTGTGAATTTGGGCAATTGATTATGCTTGGGGCAACTGTTTATTGGTAGAACTCAATTGATTCTCAACCTACCAGGCTTCCAATCTCCTAGTAAAATTCCTCATTGATTCCCTTCCATTGGAGTCATGCAGATTTAATCTGGAAAAGAAGGTATTTAGAAACTTAAAAAAATAATAATAAGGTCCATCCAAACCAGCACAGGGAAACCTCCGGGTTGCAGTTTAAGTCATTCTAATTAGAAAATTATGAAAAGGGACACTCGCGTAATCAAGCACAGTGCCTTGCCTTAGGAGAGGATTGTGACAACTATTTGATAATGAACTAAGGGAGTGAAGAGACATATGGAGGAAAGGGCTACAAGTCTTCATTTAAAATAGAGGTGGACATGTGATGCCAGACATTATGGAATAGGACCGAAGTTGGCCAGCTGTACATTCCGCATCTCAAGTGTCCCCATGTGTCTCCCCTCCCAGCTCCCTGCCACCTGTAGGTGAGGCCAGGTACTGTTCTTACCACCTCAGCGAGGGCTCCTGAAAGTGTGGTACCTGGGACAGCAGTATCAGTGTCACTTGAACTTGTTAGAAATGCAGATTTTGTTTCTGACTGCTGGGTGATACTGAACTCAGCAGTCTCTTTCGATAAGCCATCCAGGTGATCAGGATGCATGTTCAAGGTGGAGAACCAACATGTGAGGCCATCCCTGCTGAATCCCAAAGAGAAGAGAATAGTGAGCAATGGGAGGGACCCCAGGGCCTAGCTCCTCCCTAACCGCAGGTGCAAACACAATGAAGAGTTTGGTGGGCATGAGGCTCTCGAATAAGGACTGTAGGAACGTATGTCTTTGGGAAGTAAGATTCAGGGCAAGCAAAATATCGGATACTACAGTGGTTCCTAATACCACAGAAGGCAAACTGTGCATGCTCTACCCGATAATGTGTTCTCCCCTGCCTTATTCCTGATTGGATTCACTGTCCAGAATGCAGAGGTTTGCTTTGCTTTCTTTTCAGAAGTTCCAAACAGCAACTTTGAGAGCAATGGGGTGCTTGGCAGCTGATCTGTGTTTTCCAGGATTCCAACTGAGCATTGAAACCCCTCATTTGCCAACTTATTTTTATAGGAAGCCAATTTAAAAAAAAAATGAAAGTTTTCTTATAGTATTGGAACTACTTCTAATTTTAAAATGACTTTTTTGATGTATTTTTTGTTAAATACTATGTAGTGTACTGTATAATCGCTCTTGTTTATTGCTTTTACAATCATATTTATTAAACAGATAATGTCTCTAAAGTCTCTGCCTAAATGTGATTATTTTATCCCAAAACACAAAGAGACATTAAAGTGATGCTTCTATAATTTCATAAAGGCTACTTGTGTGAAAAAAAATTTAACACTATGGACTCAAGGTTTCTTACAAAGTAGACTATATTCTACTGCTTGAATTCAATTTGCATTTCAGTTGGCTATATGCAACATAAGGAACACTTTTAAAATTACATTCTTCAATTTAAAAATCACCTCAGGGCTGCAAGATGGCTCATCCTGTCTCTAAGTTTGACACCCCTACATTCATATAATGGACACATTTCTGTAATCGTAGGTCAGTGGGAGGCAGAGCCAGGAGAATCTGGAAGCCCATGGCTAGATAGACTGGTGCATATATGGAGCAGGAACGGGAGAGCAGGGGAACTAAGGAGACCCTATCTCCAACAGGGGTCAAAGAGAAGATCAATAGCCTGACTGTGGGTCTCTACATGCACACAATGACACACACATGCCATCCACATTCACTCATACACATACACACACAACACGTGCAATAAAAATTAAAAACAAAACCACTCCACACATTGCTTTGGGATGAATAATATGTTGATGTATTCGTTCATTGATAAAAAAAAAACAAAGCCATTCAAATTTTACTTTAAACTCTGTAGTTATCAAAGAACCAAACTTGTGTACAATGAACTGAAACTTGGAGAATGCCAAAGGCTCAGCTGGTGGAATAAAAACAGCTTTGGACTTGGAATTGGAGAGGGTGTTCTACTTCTGGCTGTTCCAGCTGTGTGACCTTGAGCAAATCAGTTCAATATACCAAAGCTTCAGTGTCTTCAAGCATGTAATGAGCAGGAAGAGGACTCTTCCCAGCTTGTCCTCAGTGGATGAGTCAGACCCAAGCAGCCAAATAGATGATTTAAAGTTAGTGGAAAATAAAGATAAATGGGGGGGGGGGAGACTGAATCCAAATATTTTATCCACGTGACTTTTCTACATAAAAAAATAAACCATCTATCTGGACACATATTGGTTGAAAACATTTTGGAGGTACTAATAAACCCTTCTTCACCATCCCAAAGGTTGACTGGGGTTTGGAGTCAAAATATTGTTGCTTGATTAACCTAGTTTCAGCATGCAAGAGAAGTCTTGCTACATTCAGGTTGCCTTTAATCTTTCCTTTCTACATATTGGGTCCTCTGATTTTCATTCCTTTACAGGCCAGGATGTATGTCGCTCTTTCCCAGCAGGACAAGCTTGTCTCCTACAGCCAGTCAGAGTTGTCAGTCAAGCAGATATTTCACATAGAATGGAATCAATACATGGAATTTGTTGCTTAAACAACAGGAGAGCCAAGGTATAAAATAGGAGCAGATAAGGCAACTGCAAGGTTAGCCTCAGGAGGTAGTCTCTTGATTCCCCAGGGCTGGTGGGGCACAAGGAGTGCCAGAGCCCTGGAGCCAAGACCACAGGGTTGAAACTGAAATCAGACAAGTGACTACAGCCATGGAGGATACTGAAACCGAAGCAAGAATTGTTACCTCTTTAAAGGAGGTGAGGCAGCCCTACCCTGGCCCTCTCATCTCTGCCCACAAGTCAGCAGGCACGGGAGGCTGAAAAATGTCAATTACTTATATAGACAGCAGAGCAGAAGCCCATTGGAATGGGCTTGGGAGAACACAGCTGATGAGTGATAACACCACACACCTTTCAAGTTCAGCCTAAATCAGATTTACACACCTCCCCTGTGCTAAGGCACCCATTCCTGGAGGTGCTTTTCTCGGTGACGTGTTGCAGAAATTCGTAAGGTCTGGTCTTTAGAACTCAGCATTCTGTTTGTGTGTGGCACCTTATGATTTTCTTGCTGAATCCAATTTCATTTACAGAGGACCTTTATTTTATTTGTATCTGACTCGTTTCAGTACTGCAGCACCTATCACTGGAGATTGCCATTAGGGGGCACTAGATAAATGTTGCATGAAATGCAACCCCTAATTTTCAGTTTAGTATTGTGAGCAAGTCCATTTTATTTAGCACTGATTTCTGAGGTGGCTTCATGGGTCAAGTCCGTCCTAGCCAGCACTTCTAATTACACGTCCAGTTACTGTTTGTGAGGGATCAACACCTCCACGCCCTTCACCTCCATCACCACTCAAGCTGATGCATTCAGAGAGCTGTTTTTACACATTCATTTACGTGAAATAATTGCAGTTTAGAGAGAGAGAGAGAGAGAGAGAGAGAGAGAGAGAGAGAGAGAGAGAGAGAGAGAGAGAGAGAGAAGAGGAAAATAAATTAGCTAGAAACTGGAATAAAAATCAAAGGCTTAATTTGGTTTCAGAAGCATTATATAATTTGTTTACTTATTTCCTATGGAGTTACGAGAAATGCCTGCTTGAAAATTCATATTTGGTTGTTGCTTCTTCCATAATAGGCAAATTCCAAAAGTGATTTCAGGTGCAAGAAAATGGCTATTATACACTTTTCGCATTAAATACAGAAAAAGAGATCTGTGGTTCACACTATCCCGATCTTTGTTCATCTGTATGTGACAGACATGGCCTTGAGTGGTGACAACACAGTTGTTTGCAAAGGCCTGTAGAATATCTATCTTCACAAAAGTTATATTTGAACAGGAATACTGAACAAATGGTGTAATTTACTGTAATATGTAATGCTAAGATACAGTAGTGCAATATAAAAATGATTTAAATGTAAATATTAAAAACATTTAAAAATTAGAACAGGATAGACAGCAGAGTGTTTGGAGGGATGGGAGAGAGGGAGTTGGTCCTCCGAAGCAAAGCTTCTAGATCCCCAGCAGGAACTTCTTCCAGCTGAATGCTGAGAGGAGAATCAGCCATTCATGAAGACATGCACTGTCCCACAGTGTTCAAAGTCAGTCCTGGAACCACCAGGCCCCCAAAACAAATGATATCAAATCTCAGACACTATCATCAGAAATGCTTCTGAGCTTCAGGGTAAAGGGTCTTTCTTTCTGCACGCTCAGGGCTTTTCCTCAGAAAATTGTATTTCTGAGTGACGTATTTGTTTTGAAAACTCTCCTCACTGTGCAACATAGCAGAGTAAAGCACACACACACACATACACACACACACACACACACACACACATCATAGGGAACAAATGAAGCAGAATGACAAAACACAAAACCCTTTCCATACTTCTGAGTAGTGTCTCCAGACACACTGAAAGATATAAAACCTCATTAAAACACAGAATCCTAACTACAATGGTGGCATAGGTGTATATTACACACCAGAGGCAATTAAATACTCAAACTGCTCCCTTTGAAAGGAGCCCTACCTTTTTATTTTGTGGGCAGATACTAGAATACATAAAGCCTGTAAGGTACTGTGAAATGGTAGAGATCAATGTTAATATCAAATATGGCTGATGTGCTAGTAATACACGACGCATTAGAACTTAGCTCATAAATGTTTAAGGTGTGTATGTGTGGTGTGTATGTGTCTGTGTTCTGCATCTTTACAGTTTTAGCTGAGTGAAGTTTTTCATAGCTACTTAGCGTTTCTCACTGTGTAAGAAATATCATGTGTAAGCAGACAAACCATCTGATATGTTTGCTATTTCTCTCTAATATATCAGTTGTATAAGATCAGATGAAAGGACTCAGGACTGGGGATGGCAGCATACCTGTAACCCTAGCACTCAGAAGGTAGAGACAGGATAATAGGCAGGCAGTTGCCAGGGCTGCATAAGAAGCCACTGTTCCAAAACTCAAACAAGCAAAATCAAATGTAAAAAGTGGTATAGAGACTAATTGAGAGGGGGAGGAGATATGATTGAGGGGGCATTTGAGAGGGGAAAAGTGGGGGTGGAGAGGGAATTATCATAGTTTATTGTCTATAATTATGGAAGCTGACAATAAAAAGTTAAAACTTTTTTAAAGTTTAAAAAAAGTGGTTTAGATGACTTGGCAGAGGGAGATGTCCTATTTGACAGAAGAGAAGAAATGTAAGAAAATAGTGTCACCGTCATATTTACCATTATTTCAGTTACAGGTCTCTTGATGTGTGACCAGCAGTTCACCCACTTTCTCAGACTTGGGAAAGCACACAGTTCCCAGCAACCCCAGGAATATGAGTCTGGCTACATACACGTAAAATCACAG